>CAUYQU010002244.1:0-17495 GCA_963574635.1 Cheracebus regulus | reverse complement strand
TAGTGCGGACACCCGATCGGCATAGCGCACTGCAGCCCAGAACTCCTGGGCTCAAGCGATCCTCCCACCTCAGCCTCCCGGGTAGCTGGGACTACAGGCACGCGCCACCGCGCCCGGCTATTTCTTTAATATTTTTAAATAAAAAGATGGGGTTTCACCATGACGGCCAGGCTGGTCTTGAACTTCTGACCTCAGGTGATCCACCCACCTTGGCCTCCCAAAGTGCTAAGATTATGTAGGCGTAAGCCACCGCGCCCAGCCCCCACCTCAGCTTCTTCTGTAGCTGGGAGACTACAGGGGAAGGCCACCATGCCCAGCCATTTTTTTTTTTTTTGTAGAGGCAGGATTTTGCAATGTTGCCCAGGCTGGTCTCAAACTCCTGAGATCAAGTGATCTGCCTGCCTGGGCCTCCCAATGTGCTAGGATTACAGGCATGAACCACTGTGCCTGGCCATAATTTTTCTAATTTTGCAGAGATGAGGGTCTCACTTTGTTGTCTAGGCTGGCCTTGAACTCCTGGAAAGCACAAACTCTTTTTTTTTTTGAGATGGATTGATGCTCTGTCACCCAGGCTGGAGTGCAGTGGCATGATCTCGGCTCACTGCAACCTCTGCCTCCCAGGTTCAAGAGATCCTCCTGCCTCAGACTCCCTAGTAGCTGGGATTATAGGCACCCACCACCATGCCTGGCTCATTTTTGTATTTTTATTTATTTATTTATTTAGTAGAGATGGGGTTTCACTATGTTGGGCAGGTTTGAACACCTGACCTCAGATTGATCCACCCGCCTTGGCCACCCAAAGTGCTGGGATTACAGGCGTAAGCCACAGTGCCCAGCCGGAAAGCCCACACTCTTAACCACTAGGGTATCTGGCTATATTTCACACAATGAAAGAGGAAAAAATGTGGGAGACAGTGGTAGGGACACAAACTGAGGTAGGAAAATCACTTGAGCCCAAGAGGTCCAGGCTGCAGTGAGCCGTGATCACACCACTGCACACCAGCCTGGGTGGCAGAGTGAGACCCTGTCTCAAAAAAAACATCAGCTGGGTGTGGTGGCTCACATCCCAGCACTTTCGGAGGCTGAGGCAGGCGGATTGCTTGAGGTCAGGAGTTCAAGACCAGCCTGGCCAAGATGGTAAAACCCCATCTCTACCAAAAATGCAAAATTTGCCTGGCGTGGTCGTGCATGTCTGTAACCCCAGCTACTGAGGAGGCTGAGGCAGGAGAATCACTTGAACTGAGAGGCAGAGGTTGCAGTGAGCCGAGATCGTGCCGTTGCACCCTAGCCTGGGTGACAGAGAGAGAGAGAGACTCTGTCTCAAAAATAAAAACAACAAAACACCAAAGACCCCAAAACAAAAAAACTCTGTTTACCCTAAACCTAAATTGACTAATTGATCACATTTTGCCAAGTTTGCTCACCTGTACTCTCTCTACCTGTGTGTATTTTTTCTCCCTAAGTCATTTGAGAGTCTGTTGCAAGCAGGCTAGTTAGCAGTGTTAAGGGTTTGGTAGTCGATTCCTTTCGTATAAAACATGTGATCCAAGCTCGATCAATTGAACCAATTCCTCTTTGAAATTTGAGTATTGGAATAGGGTAATGAGAGGACAAGATAAAATGATTGGTCTTTTCTAGATCTACTGCTGGTCCCAGACAAGATGTTCAAGTATGGCTGGGCGAAATGGCCAACATGTGTAATCCCAGCACTTTGAGAGGCCAAGGTGGGTGGATCAACTGAGGTCAGAAGTTCAAGACCAGCCTGGCCAACGTGGTGAAACCGTGTCTCTACTAAAAATACAAAAATTAGCCGGGCATGGTGGTACTTGCTTGTAGTCCCAGCTACTCGGGAGGCTGAGGCAGGAGAATCACTTGAATCCAGGAGGTGGAGGTTGGGTTGAGCTGAGATTGTGCCACTGCACTCCAGCCTGGGCAACAGAACAAGACGCTGTCTCAAAAAAAGAAAAAAAATTAGCTGGGCATGGTGGCTCGTGCCTGTAATCCCAGCTACTTGGGAAGCTGCGGCAGGAGAATTGCTTGAACCTGGGAGGCGGAGGTTGCAGTGAGGTGAGATCATGCCATTGCACTCTAATCTGGATGACAAGAACAACATTCCATGTCTTTTTTTTTTTTTTAAGATGGGGTTTCACCATGATCGCCAGGCTGGTCTTGAACTCCCGACCTCAGGTGATCCATCCACCTCGGCCTCCCAAAGTGCTAGGATTACAGGTGTGAGCCACCATGCCCGGCAACATTCCATCTCAAAAAAAAAAAAAAAAAGGAATGAAAGAAAAAAGGAAAAGATGTTCAAATATTTTCTCTTACCTTGCTCTTTCTTTTTTAAAAGTTTTTTCTTTTTTTATTTATTCACTTTTACTTTTCTTTTCTTCCCTTTGTTGCTGACATTTCTGACCTGGCCCTCCAGGCTTCCCACTGATTCTTTGAGTATCATTTTCCTGCATTTCAGAGTCTGGATATCATTTTGCTGCATTTCAGAGTCTATTGCTGTTGCTTGCAACCTAAGAATCCTAACTGCCACAGCTGCCCTTGAGAAAGTACACACTCATCCTGGGAGCATGCAAGGAGAGGCTCCATGCACTCAGAAATATTTGTAGGTAGGATCACTTCATTTTTGGAGAGCTTGTGCTAGTTGACCTTCTAATCCTATCCTCAGAGAATTTATGCCTCTGGGCCCCCTAGGCCACGCCAATTTTATTGGGGGATAATTTCAGAATTTGAAACTATTTTTCCTACCTATTAAAAGTTCTCAGCCACAGTTCAACAACAGTTCACACTTACATAGTATTTCAGTTATCCATTGCTGCATAGCAAATCACTGCAAAGTTTAGTGGCTGAAAGAACAAATTCTTTATTATCTCCCATGATTCTCTAGGTTGAATAGGTTCAGTAGCATGGTTCTTCTTTTCAGGTTCTTTTTTAAAAAATTATTTAATTATATATAGTTTTCATTTCATTTTTTTTTTTTTTTGAGTTTGAGTTTCACTCTTGTTGCCGGGGCTGGAGTGCAGTGGCGGGATCTCGGCTCACTGCAACCTCCACCTCCTGGGTTCAAGCGATTTTCCTCCCTCAGCTTCCCGAGTAGCTGGGATTACAGGCCTGTGCCACCATGCCTGGCTAGTTTCGTATTTTTAGGAGGGACAGGATTTCATCATGTTGGTCAGGCTGGTGGTGAACTCCTGATCTCAAGTGATCCACCTGCCTTGGCCTCTCAAAGTGCTGGGATTACAGGCGTGAGCCAGTGTAGCCAGCCATTTATTTTTGTTTTTAAAAATTACCTATTTTCCTTTTTTGTAACATCTTTTCACAATGTTCTGGTCTTCTTGGTCAAGGCTATAGTCGCCTGGGGTCTCTAAGGACTGAAATATATGAGAAGGCTGGCTTGCATGGCTGACAGTTGCTGCAGGCTCTTGCCTGCAATCTCAGCTGGGGCTGCCAAGTGGAGTGCCTCAATTTTACTTCCTATAGCCTCTCCATGTGGCTTGGGCTTCCCGTAATCTGGAAGCTGGGTTTCATGCGGAAGAAAGTATAAGCTGCCAATCAATCATCTTTATTTTATTTTATTATTATTTTTTAAGACGGAGTCTCACTCTTGTTGCGCAGGTTGGAGTGTAAGCGTGATCTTGGCTAACCACAGTGTCTGCCTCCAGGGTTCAAGTGATTCTCCTGCCTCAGCCTCCCGAGTAGCTGGGATTATAGGCATGGGTCACCACGCCTGGCTAATTCTGTATTTTTAGTAGAGATAGGGTTTCTCTATGTTAGTCAGGCTGGTCTTGAACTCCCAACCTCAGGTGATCTGCCTGCCTCGGCCTCCCAAAGTGCTGGGATTACAGGTATGAGCCATCGTACCTGGCCTATTTTATTATATTTTATTGAGACGGAGTCTCATCCTATTGCCCTGGCTGGAGTGCAGTGGCACAATCTTGGGTGACTGCAATGTCTGCCTCCCGGGTTCAAGGGATTCTCCTGCCTCAGTGTCTAGAGTAGCTGGGATTACAGGCATGTGCCACCAGGCCTGGCTAATTTTTGTATTTTTAGTAGGAACAGGGTTTCACCATGTTGGCCAGGCTGGTCTCAAACTCCTGACCTCAGGTGATCTACTCGCCTCAACCTCCCAAAGTGCTGGGATTACAATCATGAGCCACCCCAATCATCTTAAAGCCTAGACTTGAAAGTCCCGCCACATCACTTCCAACATTTCCATTGGTCAAATAGTTACAGAGCCAACCCCAATTCGAGGAAGAGGAAATAAAGCCTACCTCTTGACGGAGGAGTGACTTGTGCAAACAGCAGGAATGATGGAAGGCACCTCCACAGTCTATGTTTTAGAGCATGTCACTCACTTGCCTTAGCTTTTGAGTCTAGAGTAGTGTTTCCATATGTCACTCCCTACAGGATCACCTACAGGCTCCATCAAACTCTGCCAATGTTTGCCGGGCTCAGGGGCACACGCCCATAATCCCAGCAGGTTGGGAGGCCGAGGAGGTTGCATCACTTGAGGTCAGTAGTTTAAGACCAGATTGGCCAACATGGCAATACCCTACCTCTACCAAAAATACAAAAATAAGCTGGGCATGGTGGCACACACCTGTAATCCCAGCTACTCAGCAGGCTGAAGCAGGAAAATTGCTTGAACCCAGGAGGCGGAGATTGCAGTAAGCCAAGATTGTGCACTGCACTCCAGCCTGGGCAACAGAGTGAGACTCTGTCTCAAAAAGATTCAGCTGAGCCCTGGAGTTTCAGGTTACAGTGAGCCATGATTGTGCACTGCATTCCAGGCTGTAAGACAGAGTGAGACTCTGTCTCTTAAAAAAAACATTCTAAAAAAATTTCAGATGGTGTATGGTATTATTATGAAGACAAAGCAGGGCGATGTGACTGTGTTTGTGTCTGTGTGTGTGTTTTGTGCTTTAGAAGTTCTACCTGAGGAGAAGACACTGCAGCAGAGACCTGAATGGCAATAGAGAGCAAGCCAGGAGGAAAGAACATTCTAGAAAAAAGGAACAACAGGTGCACAGGTCCTGAGGGAGGAACGTGCTTGGTGTGTTCAGGAATGTCAGTGTGACACGGGGTGAGAAATAGGGAGAGATATATTACTTGAGATCAGGGAGGGAAGCAGAGACCAAATCAGTTAGGGTCTGGGTAGTTTGTTTGTTTGTTTTGAGACAGAGTCTCCCTCTTGTCGCCCAGGCTGGAGTACAGTGGCTTGAGCTCGGCTCACTGCAACATGATTTTTCAAGATCCCTCTGGCTACTGTATGGGGAGTGCCTTGTAGAGGACCAATGGGAGAGAAGCAAGGGGAGCAGGTAGGAGACAGGTGTAGTTGCTGAGGTGAAAGGCCATACAGGTGTAAGCAATTCATCTCTGGGTTCCCAGCATCTAACACAGTATTTTATTTTTAAAATTTATTTTATATACATATGTGCATGCATATATATATATATATATATATATATATTTGAGATGGAGTCTTGCTCTGTTGCCCAGGTTGGAGTGCAGTGGCACAATCTCTCGGCTTACTGCAACCTCTGCCTCCTAGTTCAAGTGATTCTCCTGCCTCAGCCTCCCAAGTAGCTGGGATTACCAGCATGCACCACCATGCCTGTCTAATTTTTGTATTTTTAGTAGAGATGGGATTTCGCCATGTTGGCCAGGCTGGTCTCAAATTCCTGACCTCAAGCGATCCACCAGCCTTGACCTCCCAAAGTGCTGAGATTGTAGGCATGAGCCACTATGCCTGATGTAACACAGTATTTTAAATTTATTATTATTATCTGAAGTGTGATCTCACTTTTTTGTCCAGGCTGGTCTCAACCTCTCTGGCTCAAGTGATCCTCCTGCCTCAGCCTCCCAAGTAGCTGGGATTACAGGCATGTGCCACTAAGTATTTTTTGTTTGTCATTTGGTGATGGAAGGAATTCATTTACAAAACAAATATTGACTGAGTATGCATCAGTCAATATGAGTATGAGTGGGTGCTGAGAATGCATCAGGAAATAAGAGACAAGACCTTACCTTCATGGAGCTTCCATTCTTGTGAGCAAAGGAGATACTAAATTAAACTACTTTATTTGAGACAGGATCTCACTCTGTCACCCAGGCTGGAGCGCAGTGGTATAAGCGTGGCTCACTGCAGCCTTGACCTCCCTTATCTCAGGCAATCTTCCCACCTCAGCCTCCTGAGTAGTTGGGAGTACAAGCAGACGCCACCACATCCAGCCAATTTTAATTTTTTTTGTAGAGACTGGGTCTCCGCTTTGTTGCGAGGATTGGTCTTGAACTCCTGGTCTCAAGCAATCTCTCAGCCTCCCAAAGTGTTGGGATTACAGGTGTGAGCCACTGTGCCCTTGCAGAAAGGAGATATTTTAAATAACATAACAGAAATACGTCGTGATTTCAGTGATAATTGATGCTCTGAAAAGAAATGAAGAAAGGAATAGGAGTAGGGAAAGCTGGGATCAGAGTGGGCAGGAAGTTAAAATAGAGCAATTAGGGAAAGCCTCACTGAAGAAGTGACATTTGAACAATGACAATGGGGAGATTAGGGAATGGGTTATTTGAATTTTCTGGGAAAATAGTGTTCTAGGCAGAGGAAATAGCAAGTGCACGATCTTTGAGGCCAGAGTGTGCTAAGCGTGTTGGAGAGGCCCAAGGAGTCCAGTGTAGCTGAATTGCAGAAGTGAGTGGAAGAGAAGAAGGTGATTCGTTTAGAGAGAGAAGGGGAGGGCAAAAAACAAGGTTGTGTGGGGCTTTGCAGGTTACTGCAAGAATTTTGCAGGAGTAACCTAAACTGTTTTGGTTCTTACCAGGATTCCTCTGGCTGCTGTGTTGAGTATAGACGCTAAGGGAAAAGGGTGGAAGCAGGGAGAACACTGAGGAGCCTGTAGCAGTGGTCCAGGTGGGAAATGATGGTGCTGACCGTAGATAGTAAGTGGTCAGATTATTTTATTTATTTTTATTTTTTCAGATTATTTTATTTTATTCACACTCGACACAGCTAATACTGATTCAATATTATCTAACAACAATCCATATTAAAATTGCCCCCCAAATTCTTTTTACATAAAAAAGCTATCCTGAATCCGGCTGGCTGCAGTGGTTCACGCCGGTAATCCCAGCACTTTGGGAGGCCGAGGCTGGAGGCTCTCGAGGTCGAGTTCGAGACCAGCCTGGCTAACACAGTGAAACCACATCTCTACTAAAAATCCAAAATTAGCCGGTCATGGTGGCATGTGACTGTAATCTCAGCTACTCGGGAGGCGGAGGCAGGAGAATCACCTGAACCCGCCAGGCGGAGACTGCAGAGTTGAGATCGCGCCATTGCACTCCAGCCTAGGCGACACTGTGAGATGCCGTCTCAAAAAAAAAAAAAAGAAAAAAAAGAAAAGAAAAGAAAAAAAAATTATCCTGAATCCAATGAAGTCTCACCTATTGCATTTGGTCTTCACCTCTTTCATGTTGTCATATTTTTTTTTTTTTAAAGACAGGGTTTCACCATGTTGGTCAGGCTGGTCTTGAACTCCCTACCTCAGGTGATCCACCCGCCTTGGCCTCCAAAGTGCTTGGATTACAGGCGTGAGCCACCACGCCCGGCTCATGTTGTCATATTTTTAAGACTCTAGGCGGCCTGGCATGGTGGCTCACGCCTGTAATCTAAGCACTCTGGAGGCCAAGGCGGGCGGATCGCCTGAGGTAGGGATTTCAAGACCAGCCTGACCAACATGGTGAAAACCCGTCTTTAAAAAAAAAAAAAAAAAAAAGACTGTAGGTTAGATGTTTTGTAGAATGTCCCACATTCTGAATTCGTTTATTTTTTTCATGGTTAGATTCAGGGTAGCTTTTTTTTGTGTGTACTTATGTGGCAAGAATACGACAAGGGGTATGCTTTCCCTACTGCATCATATCAGGAGACACGAAACAAGTCTGACCCAGTATTGGTGGTGCTAAAGTCGATCACTTGATTGAGGGGGTCCCTGTCAGATCCCTCTATTGCAAAGCAAGGTGTTCTTTATTGTAAGTCTTAAATAGGCTGTGGGATGATACTTCGGGACTGAATATACCGTGAACTTACTGCTGCCCAACATTTCACCCAGTGACTTTAGCAGCTGAGGAACAGCCTCGTGGCTTCCGACCTTGTGCCTCAGTTCGCTCATCTGAAAAATGAATGATCATGGTCCCTACGGGATGCATGTTTTGAGGATCCATGCTTGGCATACCAAAACGCTCCACAAATGTTAGGTATTACTGGATGAAGGCAAATATGAAAAAAATTAAGGGCAGGGCTAGGACTGCATTCCCGTTCTCCGGATCCCGAGGCAGCTCCCCGTCGACGCCAGGCGAAAGGGGCCACAAGAGCCCACGTGGCCACACCCTCCGCCGCGGAAGCCAGGGTGGAGGCGCTGGAACCTTGGGCCGGCCGCGCAAGGGCCCCTGGGACCGGTAGTGCTGGGCGTGGCCATGGGACTACGTATCCCAGTGGCCCCCGCGCGGCGGCTTCAGCTGCTGCCGCCTCAGCCCCTCCACAGCGACCGCGGCGGCTGTGGCTGAGTCGGTGGCGGCGGCGGCGGCTGCGGGCTGAGCGGCGAGTTTCCGATTTAAAGCTGAGCTGCGAGGAAAATGGCGGCGGGAGGTGAGTGGAGATAAAGGAGGAGGTGGCGGCGGGCGAGGGGGTGGAGTGCGAGGCGGAGGGAAGAGGGGCGAGTTCCCCGGGCTGCGGGGAGCCGGCGGCTTCAGCTCTGCTGAGGCACCGAGGGGCGCGCCGGCCGGGGGACGCGCTGAGGTAGTTTCGGGGCTTCGGGGCCGTGCTGCTTCCCCTCAGCCCGGGGGGCGGCCCGCGGCTGCCGGAGCGGAGACTAGGTGGGTCGGATACCCACTTGGGGATCTGCGGGGGTCCCTGCGCGGAGGGGTCACCCGAGGAGTTTGCAGGGGGACTGCAGGGGCCCACTTTTCCCTTCTGTCCCTAAAGTTTTCTCTCCCTCCTGCCTCCCCCAGCCCCTTTGAAAGCTCCCCGCGTCCTCCTCCGGCTGCCCCCGCTCCTTAGCGGCTATTGGGAAGCGCGGGAGGGGAAAGCCGCGGGGACCCACACCCCAGCCTCCCTGCTGGGTGAGATTTGGTTGCTGTCTTTCCTCCTGCACTTGGGCATTTTGCAAGTATTTTAACACGAATTGTCCGCGGAATTTTCATGTTGGGCTCGGGTAGGTTCTTAGTTTTCTCGGTAAAAAGGCGTTTTACTACCTCTGGTGTGAAGGCTGGGAAATGGTAAGTGGGAAGTTGGTTGGTTAAATTTGGGGTTTGGCCTCTTTATTACTACTTTTTAAATTTGCTTTCCTCATCTCTCATTTTATGAACACCGACTCAGTTTGTCATGGTTTAAATAAACTGCTTGTCTTGTACCTGCCTTAACCAAACTAGCCATGGGTCGGTGGGAGACTTAGTTGCTTCCTAGGCAGTTTGAGAGCACGTAGCGGGGAAAAGTTAACCGAGAGAGCAGTCGTGAGAGAGAGAGCATCTGTTTCACTAGCAGGAGTTTGGGAATCCCAAATGGAATGACACGGAGGCTATGAGATTCTCTCGAAGTCGAAACTTTTTCGCCCCGCTCCCGAATGAGAAGACTTCCTTTTTGCAGTATTTGAGCAGGGCTTCAAAACTAACCTGTTTTTGTTATTAAGCCTGTACGGTAAAGAAACAGGAAGGAGAGTACCAGCTGTCTTGCTGCAGTGGTTTTAAATGGAGTGAGAGTGGTAGTAGTATTGAGTAAGATTGCTGCATCTCTTTGATTTAAATGCCTGGCCTCGGATCCACCTAATTGATCCCTGGCTGCAAAAAAGCTTCAGTATTTGTTGCAGCAGGTTGTTGAGAAGGTGATTGGGGAAATAAAAATCTTAGGTCTTCAGCGAAGGCTGCATAAACGGAAATGTTAATGGAAACCTGTAAGTTTGTGAATTGCTCTTGAAAATATTTTAAATGTATGCTCATTTAGAATATGGTTTTACCGCATGATAGCCAATTGGAAAGGTACACATTGAAAAGTGAATCTCTCTTCCAAGCCAAACCCTCCAGTTCTCCCTTCTCAGAGACAGAGACTGTTACTGGTTTTTAGAATATCCTTGGTCTTTGGAATAATTATTTTAAGATTTTCATTTGAAACCACCTCTGTTGGGTACCAAAAGCAGGGAAATAGAATGAACAGAAGAAACAGAAAATTAGGGAATACTGTTTTTGCTATCTTAAAAAAAAATGTTGATAGCTATTGGAAAAAGCTCTTCTGAACTTATTGCTTATGTCACCTTATCTATTAATACCGTTAAAGAAATAACAATCTGTGGGGCTTCAGTCAGGATGAAGAACCCTGCCAAGATTCATTGTTTGTATGTAAAATGAAGCCTCTGCTTGTAACATGTAAAATGATATTGAACACTATAGCTTCTGTCACTAGAGGTTGCTTCAGGTTCTGCATTTAAATGAGCAGTAATCTAAATTGCCTGTGATCCTAAATTTTAGGGGTGTTTTATGTATAAATAGAAATGACTTAATTGTCCAATCAGCATTTGAAATAAAAGAGGCATATACCAGCTTTTGGCAGATAGAAGACGGGGACTATGGACTAAGTGGGAGGCTGTAATATTTCTAGAGGAGTTATAGATGTTTCTACCATAAGATATTTAACAACAGAGGCTTTAAAAATGTACAACTTGAGCATCAACAAGAAGATTTACATTTTTTTTTTTTTTTTAAAGATGGGGTTTCACCGTGATGGCCAAGTTGGTCTTGAACTCCTGACTTCAAGTGATCCACCAACTTTGGCCTCCCAAAGTGGTGGGATTACAGGCATGAGCCATCGTGCCAGGCTGAAGATTTACATTTTTTTTAAAAGATGGGGTTTCACCATGCTGGTCAGGCTGGTCTTGAACTCCCAACCTCAGGTGATCCGCCCGCCTTGGCCTCCAAAGTCCTTGGATTACTGGCGTGAGCCACCGCTCCGGGCCCTGAAGATTAACATTTTTATATTTTAGAGTGGTTGTTTTAACAATGGGCCGACACTAACAATTTGTTAAGGAAATTCAGTGATATTAGAGCTTGGTTATTAAAGGTTATATTAAATAATTTGACTATATTTTGAAAGTGATTATGCTGTGCATTTCCTTCTTTGTATAAAAATTATTTCTAAAAAGTGCCACCCACTTCCTGAACAAATAAATTAGAATTCAGTAAGGAGTGAAGTCCTGTTGCACCTGGGACCCTTTTTCTAGGAGATGTGCAAATAAAAAGCAGTTTAAAAATGGTTGCTTACTAATGTCTTCTTGACTGGTCTTTTGAAATAAGCTTTCTTGCAGGGACATTACATTAAAGATAAAAGCTAAGTGTGTGTCTTTTTAATAATTCAGTCTTGTGCGTTAATATGTTTCTGGAATAATTCATTTAAACTTGGACTACTGTTATTGAAAAGTGTTTTTATAAAATAAAAAGTAAGTTTTAGTTTGGGCAATGGGGTAAGATTTTTAAAAACTCTACTGTTGTGTTTTCCCAAATTGATTGTTAAAGTTAATGGCTTTGGGTTTTTTGTTTTCCCCTGGGAGGGGCAGTTCTTTTTGCTTCTTTTTTTTTTTGGACAGAGTCTTGCTCTGTTGCCCAGGCTGGAGTGCAGTGGCGCGATCTTGGCTCACTGCAACCTCTGCCTCCTGGGGTTCAAGCTATTCTCCTGCCTCAGCCTCCCAAGTAGCTGGGATTACAGGTGTGTGCAACCACACTGGCTGTTTTTGTGTTTTTAGTAGAGATGAGGTTTACCGTGTTGGCTAGGCTGGTCTCGAACTTGCAACCTCAGGTAATCCACCTGCTTTGGCCTCCCAAAGTGCTGGGATTGTAGATGTGAGCCACTGCACTGGGCCTGCATTTTTAAAAACTATATAATTTCGCCGGGCGCGGTGGCTCACGCCTGTAATCCTAGCACTTTGGGAGGCCAAGGTGGGTGGATCACCTGAGGTCAGGAGTTCAAGACCAGCCTGGCCAACATGGTGAAACCCCATCTTAAAAAAAAAAAAAAACTATATAATTTCACACTTTGGCCAGAGGAGGTAAAGGAGTTTTGAAAACTTTTAATTTGTTGCAAGTTTAGAATGAGTATAGCTTCCAGTGGCACTTATCTACAACAGCAAATTTCTCACAATTTAATACAGTTGTTACCCTGCAACAGCAAATTTGTCACAATTTAATAAAATTGTTACCCTGTAAAGCTACCTAGGACTAGAAAAACAAGACTTGTTGATCATGATTGAAGAGATTACCTGAACCATTTTTGTTTGAATCCTTGGTATAAATATTTATTTTTTACATTATTGAGTGGTTAAAACTCTGAAAGCAGGCAACTTCTGTGGCCCCTTTCCCGGGGTCGCAGAACCTCGCCCATTAAAAAAAAAAAGAAAAAAAAAAAGAAAAAAAAAAAGAAAACTCTGAAAGCAGAAAATTAGTATTGAAATGTATATTAACTTTTTCTTCTTTTTTCTTATACTTCAAAAGATTGAACAACAAGGGGACTATATGTTAGTTTGGATTCTAAGGAATAGCTTTGAGATTGATTGCTGCAGTAAAATACAGGCATTTTCTCTCTCTCTTCCTTCTTTTCTTTCGAGACTGAGTCTTACTCTGTTGCCCAGGCTGGAGTGCAGTGGCGTGATCTCAGCTTCAGCAACCTCCGCCTCCCAGGTTCAACTGATTCTCGTGCCTCAGCCCCAGCAAGTAGTTGGGACTACAGGTGTGAGCCACTACCAGCTAATTTTTGTATTTTTAGTAGAGATGGGGGTTTCACCATGTTGGCCAGGCTGGTCTTGAACTCCTGACTTCAAATGATCCACCTGCTTCAGCCTCCCAAAGTGCTGGGATTACAGGCATGAGCCACTGCTCCTGGCCTGTTTTTCTCCCACTTTATAAGTGATTTTTAGGGTTGGGGAGGGATTACAAAATGAACATTTCTGAATTAAGGTGGAGGAGGGGCTTTGTGGTAATGAGGCATTGTAATTGAGTTTGTATTACCATACAGGTTGATTACCTGAGGTTGGCCAGCCTGGTCAACATAGTAAATCTTGTCCCTACTAAAAATACATGAGTTTGGTAATGTTTTTACTAGGTAAATTCATTTTGTCCATTGTTTTTCTGGGAGGATTTCTCGGAGAAGATTATTTTGGTTTAAAGATGCAATTTATCCAGAGCCTAATCTTATTTTCAGCCCCTTAACAAATTATGGAATTGAATTTAATTGCCTTTCCATTTCCTACCTTCTGGAGGAGAGTTTTTAAATGAACAGGAAAATGGCCAGAAGATACACAGCAGGAGTAGAAAGGGAGACCTGCAGTGTGTAGAAGGCCGATTTATCCACAAACTGGATAATCTTCTTAGGCTACATACTGCCAGTATCTAACTTTGTTAGCATTAACTCAGTTTGGTAGGTACTGCCAGCCTAGGCCAATTTACAGTGGGGGGCAGTAATAAGGGTTTATTTAACTAACTGTGTAGTAAACTTTGAGGCCTAAAGGCAAAAGAAAGGAGTTGGCCCTGACTGACAGACAGGTTTTACCCATTTAAAATAATATTCTAAGAGCAAATGGACTATTGTCTTGTTTGGCTTTTTAAATATTTTTGTTAGGAACATCTGTGTCCTATTTTTTCTGTTAAAATTTTTTTTTGATAGGTTCTAGGAAAGGGTGTGACATTTTTCATCTGCTAGTCCTGTGAAAAGGTATTCTGTTTAAATGTTTCATTTCCTTGGTTAGAGGCTATGAGTGAAGGTTATGCAGCTTCATTTTTGGAAACCATACTGACTAGATTACTGAATTTAACTGTTGATTATCCACATAGTGATGAAAAGGGAATATTGGCCTGGGTATCACACAGTAATGGATAATCTGCTCCCTGGGGCTTTGCTTTTGGTGGCTGTGGCAGCTGAGTTGGCGTGGTAGATGGATAGAGGGAAAGGACTGTAGAAGTCAGCATAATCCTCAATTAGGATAAGCCTTATGGTTAATTGAATGTTGAGTGTACAGGTTAAATCCCATTACAACGAACTCCAGGGGACTGGCTAAATTATTTTGTTGTACTGGGATTAGGCTTTATTAAATATTGTTCAAAGCAGTCTTTTTGTTAGAGGTGTTAGAGGTTTTGGAAAAATTTCCATTTATTGTAACAATTTTACAAGTCGTTGTTCATGAATCTTCCATTTTTAATGTTGCCTTTAAAAAGGAAAGAATGCATGTTGAGCTGGCTGGGCAGTGGCAGAGTATGTATATCACCCCCTCCAAACCATGTTTTGAGTAGATCTTGGTTTATGTCAACAACTTAATGAGTTTGTTATTAAGTACTATCACCATCTAAGTGTGGTCGGAAGAATGGGAAATTCCCCACGTTTGCAGGTGACTGGTGCTAATTTTTTCTGTCCCCAACAACATATTTGTTGTTGTTAATTCCCTGATCCTTAGAGCACCCAACAAGTTTCTTTTTTTTTTGAGATGGAATTTCACTCTTGCTGCCCAGGCTGGAGTGAAATGGTGTTATCTCTGCTCACTGCAACCTATGCCTCCCAGGTTCAAGCAATTCTCCTGCTTCAGACTCCCAAGTAGCTGGGATTACAGGCATGTGCCACCACGCCCAGCTAATATTATATTTTTAGTAGAAACGAGGCTTCTCCATATTGATCAGGCTGGTCTTGAACTCCTGACTTCGGGTGATCCCCCCCACTTTGGCCTTCCAAAGTGCTGGGATTACAGGTGTGAGCCACCGTGCCTGGCCAACAACTTTCAAAAATAAATGAATATACATTATTTTAGTGTGAAATTTAAGTCAGTAATAATTGAGTTAGCCCTTTTCTCAGCTATCAATGTAGTTTGAGACCTTTACGTTTCTAAATGATACTTTTTTTTTTAAAGGTGGATAGTAATGATGTAGTTTTTAACTTTGTGATACTATCCATATAAATGTGAAAATTTTCAGAAACAAGCTTAATTTTTATACATATTAGAAAAAGACTGTTCTAATGCTTGGCCAGAAATATACCTCTTTCTGTCCTGTACTTTTAGATTGGTGTTTGCCAAGCTTTAGGCATTTACATCCCACCTTCATATCTAAGGCTAGCATTTTTAGTTTGTTTAGAGAATTTTGATTGGGTGCAGCAAGACATTTTTGAAGCCATTCTTTTAAATAGATGTTCCATGAAGGAGGGAAAATCTGAAAGAAGGAATTTCAAAGCATCCCAAGCAGTGTTTTGAAAACTCTCAAGACTTAAGAATAATGACTGACTAGTAGGCAGGAAGCCTGCAGTTGTATTGTGGTATTGTTCCTCCATAGCATGCATTTGAGAACTTCAGTACAAAAGAGGAGAAAGCATGGGGAGGGGAAGAAAGGCTTTTAACAAAAAAGGGGGCACTTTTGGAGTAAATATTCTTTGCTCTTCTGTTTAAATGAAATCTAAAGCCAAATTATTTTTACTTTAAGGGAAAATGTTTATCACAATCTAAATGTCCTAAACTGACATTTTTATAAATGAAAGTTAATTGCTGTTGGTGGAAAGAGCAGCATGATCATATGTTTAGTTTCAAAACAGAACTTTCATTAAAAAGAAATCTACATGTGAAATCCTTTTTTTCCCTTTTGGTACCTGATTAATATATTTTGTTAGCTTGTTACTTTGAGAAGACTTACCTAGGGCAGAGTTGAGAATAATTTGTAAGTGTGTACTATAAGCTTTGGGCTAATCTTTCTAGGGCAGTTTAAAAAATTAAAAAAAATTTTAAAACAGAAGGTGCTGTTTATGATCCTCCAAGGTTCCTTATTTTATAAAATTCTATAAACTTAAGGCAGTATATAGATGGATTGAATGGTCTTTTATTTAAATTTTATTGATCAAACATAAATTAATTAAGCTCTTTATACCAGATAATAATAGTGTGAAGTCAGATGCAGCTTTCAGTGCTGACTCAAAGAATTTAGAGGCTGGATCCCTTGGCTCACACCTGTAATCCCAGTACTTTGAGAGGAGGATCACTTGAGCTCAGGAATTTGGGACCAGCCTAGGTAATAAAGTAAGACCCTGTCTCTACAAAAAATAGGAGAAAAAAAAAAAACAGGCATGGTGATGTGTGCCTGTGGTCCCAGCTGCATGTGAGACTGAGCTGAGAGAATGACTTGCGCAAAGGAGGTAGAGGGTGCAGTGAGCTGTGATTGTCCCATTGCACACCAGCCTGAGTGACAGATTGAGACCCTGTCACAAAAGGGACTTCACTCTCCTGACTTCATCATAGCATATGCTGGAAGTGGATAAAAGTGTGTGTGTGTGTGTGTGTGTGTGTGTGTGTGTGTGTGTGTGTGTGTGTGTGTGTGAGAGAGAGAGAGATTCCGCCCTCTCCTTCTGGTGTAAGAAAAGCAAGCGTTATTTTCCTTACTCTTAGTGAAATTGCCATCATTCCAAAGGGATTATTGAATTTTTTAATTAATTAATTAATTTATTTATTTTTATTTTTAAGGCTGGTCAAGTGAAGCAGTGGGAGTGGAGAAGGAACAAAGAAATCTGTAACTGGTTGCGATCAATTAGTTGTAAACACCACTGCACTCGGACCAACCAGATTATTGAATTTAAGTCATCTTGTAGAGTAGCTGTATCAGCTTGAGTTTGTTTCCAGATTGAAATTTGGCAATTTTGGGCTGAGTGCAGTGGCTCACGCCTGTAATCCCAGCACTTTGGAAGGCTGAGGCCAGGGACTTGCTTGAGCCCAGGAATTCAAGACCAGTCTGGGCAACGTAGCAAGACCCCATCTTTGTTTAAAAAAATTTGGCAGTTTTATTTGAGAATGTTACAAGATTTACTCAGTACTCTTTATCAAATTGTCCCTTTAGTCTACTACACACTCTCTGTTCCATCCCAGCTCATCTGTTTCCTCTTACCTGCTTGGTGGTAATTGTGTTTTATGACAATGCTTTAATCCTAACTGAGGTAGTTGTCTTCACTGCAGTTGGAACAAGTATTTGGCTGCATCTGGGAAAATCTACCGGTGAGGAAACTCCACCAGTGAGAAAAATAACTCCACATGTCTTGCATCCTCTGGAGGGTCAGTGATATCTTTGTCTTGTAATAAGATGGGACTATTACTATATATATATGTTTTTTAATATATTTTTTATTTTTTTAAATTTTTATTTATTTTTTAAGATGGTTTTTTTTTTTTTTTTTTTTTTTTTTAAGGATGTTAAATTTAACAAGTGGGATTGGAGAATGAAAAAATAAAACTTAAAATTGTTGTTAAAAATTATTTTTAAAAAACAATGCAATCGGACCAACCGTTTTTTTATTTATTTTTTTGAGACCGGGTATCACCCTGTTGGCCAGGCTGGTCTTGAACTCCTGACCTCAGGTGATTCACCCACCTCGGCCTCCCAAAGTGCTAGGATTACAGGCGTGAGCCACCGCGCCCGGCCCATTTATTTATTTATCTCTTTTT
>CAUYQU010002243.1:0-46925 GCA_963574635.1 Cheracebus regulus | reverse complement strand
AAACAGCATGGTACTGGTACCAAAACAGAGATATAGACCAATGGGACAGAACAGAGGCCTCAGAGGCAACACCACACATCTACAACCATCTGATCTTTGACAAACCTGACAGAAACAAGCAATGGGGAAACAATTCCCTATTTAATACATGGTATTGGGAAAACTGACTAGCCATGTGCAGAAAACAGAAACTGGACCCCTTCCTGACCCCTTGCACTAAAATTAACTCCAGATGCATTAAAGACTTAAACATAAGACCTAACACCATAAAAACCCTAGAAGAAAATCTAGGCAAAACCATTCAGTACATAGGCATAGGCAAGGACTCCATGACTAAAACACCAAAAGCATTGGCAACAAAAGCCAAAATAGACATTTGGGACCTAATCAAACTCCACAGCTTCTGCACAGCAAAAGAAACAGTCGTTAGAGTGAATCGGCAACCAACAGAATGGGAAAAAAATTTTGCAGTCTACCCATTTGACAAAGGGCTAATATCCAGAATCTGCAAAGAACTAAAACAGATTTACAAGAAAAAAACAAGCCCATTCAAACGTGGGCAAAGGATATGAACAGACACTTTACAAAAGAAGACATACATGAGGCCAACAAACATATGAAAAAAATGCTCATCATCACTGGTCATTAGAGAAATGCAAATCAAAACTACATTGAGATACCATCTCACGCCAGTTAGAATGGCAATCATTAAAAACTCAGGAGATAACAGATGCTCGAGAAGACGTGGAGAAATAGGAACACTTTTACACTGTTGGTGGGAGTGTAAAGTATTTCAACCATTGTGGAAGACAGTGTGGCGATTCCTCAAGGACCTAGAAATAGAAATTCCATTTGATCCAGCAATCCCATTACTGGATATATATCCAAAGGATTATAAGTCGTTCTACTATAAGGACACATGCACACGAATGTTCATTGCAGCACAGTTTACAATAGCAAAGACCTGGAACCAACCCAAATGCCCATCGATGATAGACTGGACAGGGAAAATGTGGCACATATACACCATGGAATATTGTGCAGCCATCAGAAACAATGAGTTTGTGTCCTTTGTAGGGACATGGATGAACCTGGAAACTCTCATTCTCAGCAAGCTGACACAAGAACAGAAAATCAAACACCGCATATTCTCACTCATAGGTGGGTGTTGAACAATGAGAACACATGGACACAGGGAAGGGAGCATCACACACTGGGGTCTGTTGGGGGGAAGTAGGGGAGGGAAAGTGGGGGGTGGGGAGTTGGGGAGAGAGAGCATGGGGAGAAATGCCAGATATAGGTGATGGGGAGGAAGGCAGCAAATCACACTGCCATGTGTGCACCTATGCAACAATCCTGGATGTTCTTCACATGTACCCCAAAACCTAAAATGCAATTAAAAAAATAGGCATAGATGGAAACAAATGTGTTAAAGACTATTTCAACCAGAAAATGGTAGAGTGAATTAATAGATGAAATAATAAGGCTATTTCCACTAAATTTGGATGTAAATTGCCTTTCAGTATTTTCATTTAACACCATTTTGAAAGAGCTAACTAATGAAACAAGACAAGAAGTTGAAGTTATACATATAAATGCTGAAAATGTACTTACATTTTAAAGAATATACTTTTATCTGTCTTAGAAGCATGAGAGACCTGAGGAAAACAAGATAGAGTTAAATAATTAGTTGACTAAGTGTACGGTAAAAATTTAGCAACAATCTATTCAAAATAGAACTGAAACCAAAATACTGGTATAATTTTGAAAACATTGCAAAATGAAAAACATAATTTAGAGATAAAATTTCAGATCTAGGATCTTATTGAAGTACAAAACCTACGTGTAAATAGACATCACAAAATGTTATGTTGAATTTTAAAGGTAAATTTCATATATTAATAATTTTAATGGCAATCAAAATGGAAAAAATTAACAAAAATCTTACAAAATAATTTTTTAATATTCAGTGGGAAAAAATTTAGAGGAAAATCTGAGAATGGCAAAAAGTTCAAGAGAAATTGCTTTCTTATTATTCTATATGAAGTTTTAAAATATATCACAGTTACTAAAAGTAAATTCATGTAATATGAATATATATAATTTGAAAAAAATTATTTAATAAGTACTAATATAAGTTGCCTACTTATAAGAAAATACCTATGAATCTCTAGTTTCCATAGCAAATACATGTATATTTTATACAGATACATATCCACAAGAAAAATACAATAAATATGTAAAACTAAAAGACAAGTATTTGGGAGACTATTTGCAATACACATGAGAAACTAATCACTGTACACTTTTCAGTTATGTGAAAAGCCTTATAAATTGTTAAATGGAAGAAAAAAACTCCTTTATCCAGTTTCCCATAGATAAATGGTCACATAGCATATAATACACATAAAAAAATCAAAATGGCCATTATCAAGTACTTTGGCTACATCATAAGGAAAATAACAATGTGACCAAAACAATGTTGCCATTTTCACCTGTTCATTTGATTGACAAATATTTAAACAAAGGGTTCTGATCAAAAAGAAAAGAGACTAAGGTATTGGTTCTCCATTACATTATTTGTTAAGGGCTAACTAGCTAAAATATTATATGAAAATAAAATGGCAATTTCATTTAAATAAAAAATTTACATACTCTTTGAGCCAGAAATCCCACTTTGAAGAAATTATTCTCTAGTTACTAGTACCAGAATGTAAAATGATTTTATATAAGAACACACACAAAAATCACATCATAGCATTGTGTGTTATGGCTAGACATAGAAGTTATGACTTTCCTTCAATAGTAGTAGACTAAATAATTAAGGTAATATAGAATATCATAAAATGAGAAAAAAGTGAATTCCATTTAAACATATAGTGACCAGAATGTTGTCATTAATGTCCTATTAATATGTTGCATTTGTCTAAAAATGATTATATAAATACACCCACTTTGATTTATCTTTTTGTTACAATTCTCACAGAATGCTATAAAATTCAATATTTATTTATGTATGAGTATATTTCAGATATAATAATTTTGTGTTTAATTTGTATGAATAAAAGAATATGACTTTTCTACTGAACTCAGAGCCCTCAAATAAAAAAAAACAGAATGAAAGAATTGACTCATTTTGATTACAAAATTGAGACTAGAAAAGTACGCTGCTTTTATTGAAATAGGTATTTGGTTCAGTATGTAGTTTGTATAGAGAACATTATGGAAGATAAACGGCTTACTCTGTCCCTTCAATGATGGTTGTGATCTGAAACTAAAATGAACTATTTTGTTGCACATAAAAATTTACTTGTAAACATAATATTATTCCCTACTGTCTCTGGCAATCTTGTACAATTTCCTATCTTTACCCATTACATTCTGAACTGATAAACCCAGATCTGTATCTCTGATCTGAAGCTCTGGACTTACATTCAACTGTATACAGCATATCTCCACTTTAATGTCTCATAAAAATTTCCATTTCAACAGGTTCATTGTTGAACTGATAGGAAGTGGGGTGGAAGGGCTTCAGACCAGGCTTGAACTTCCTATCTAATATTTAGTAGCTTTGTGAGGTTGGACAATGTATTGTCTTTGTTAGCTTTCTGACTTACAGAATGTAGGTGTCAACAGCTACTTCATAGAAGATTAAATTATATTTGTGTATAAGGAAACCTCTGGATAAACCCATCTTAAGAGGAGAAGAAATTCTAGGTCCTTAAACAATTGTCCTAGTTCTGTGATGAGGTGGACTTGTGACTTTCACTGGGAGAACATTGTTCTGCAAAACATATGTGTTAGATTCCCATGAGACTATATATATATATATATGGAATTTAAAAGTACAGGGAAGAAAGTTGCCATATCTCATATAGTCTTTATAGAGTTCACTATGTTAGGATAATTTCTATGTTCTTGATGACTTGTGTTACATCTATAATAGGAGAGAGAAAGATCTGATTTTAAAGAGCAGTAACTGAATAAAGGAAAGTTGTAATTGGATATAAATAACTGTCAGTCTTCTCGGCTTTATCAAAAAAAGGTGGGCTCACCACCAGGGAGCAGCAATTGACTGTGGGAGGATGTATTTCCAAGCACTTCTTATAATACCCATGTAGGTAGTGGAGTTGAGGGGACTGTGGGCATGGGGGATCCTTCATTCTGCGTGGGCCCTTGCAACAATTCAAGAATTCACCATTATTTGATGTTATTTTTGTTTAAAAGTAAAGAAACTCTGTTGAAAGGCATTTCTGATGTTCTTTTTCTTGAGTTTTGACTTTTCACTAATTGCCTTTTAAAGACAATGAATAATTTTGCAGGGCCTGCTAAGAAAGAGGGGCTCCTCACCTCTATCTGTGCTTATATTTTGCCTAAAACAGTTTTGTATGTAGCATTCTGCCAGGTACCAAATAAATGCTCATTAAATTATAGCTATCATTGTGTTCAGGAATTATTCTGCCTCTCAAGATACATGTAACTCTATTGATTGCTCTTACTTTAGTAAAAAAATATTAGTATACATTATTTCCCAGATCAGAAACCTGAAAATCATCTTATAATCCTCTTTATTGCTGTCACTGCTCCTGTAGGTTCTGGTGATTTTACCTCCTGGTTGATACTTATTTTGAGTCTCCTTCTCTACTTTTTACCATAGCTGGCTTACGTGGAGCCTTTCCTACTTTTCTCTTGGATATTGCAATAACCTCCCTCAGTCCAGTTTTACCCCATTCTATTCCCTATGCTGCTAACAAAATGAACTTTAAAAATCATGTAAATCTGATAAAATATCAGTCCTCCAGTCTTCCTGTCCAGATTAAAATTCTTAATTAGCTCTCAAACGCTTTCAAAATATATTATCATTTCCCAAGTTTAATCCTCATGATTTATTTCTTTTTCCTCCCCAGTTATTCTACTACCAGTCATCAAAAAGCAACCATTGGTCTGCAATTTTGGCTACTTAAAATTCCTTAAATATATTATTTCATTACTCTGTGCTTTCCCATATATTGTTCATACTACCTGAAACAATAGCAAAATTTATCCTATTATCCTGCCTAGATTTAGCTAGCATCAATTCATTCATAGTTAATGGAGCATCTTTTGCCTGAAAGGGGGCAATGTGTGATGTGTTTTTATCCTCACAAAATTTACAGTTCACTCAGACTGGTAGGGTAGAAAATATTTGAATTATTATTTCAGCTTTAATCTAGTGATTAAAATATCTGTTTTCGGTTTTAGGGTCTTCTGGTGTATCATGGTTTATAAAGTACCAAAACATGAGCATTATTGTGAAATATACCCTTTATGAAATATACCCTTCAGCAGCTTATACATCTGCAGTATCATCCCTGAATTTCTGACAGCCTCAGCCCTCCCAGGCTTCCTTTACTTCCTGGTTTTTGGAGCTCATTATCCTACATCCTGTCAGTTTTCTGCTCATGTAGCCTGACCCCCACCCTCCATGATACAGGCAGAAAGGACTTTCTGATATCTACTTTTGTCTCTACAGGGAGGTGATTCATTTCACTGTGGGCAGGACCATTCTTCCTGGACTGGTGAGCAGAAAAATCAAAATTGCAATTCCCAGATGTGGTGGTGTTCGAAGCTTCATTTAAGGTCACTGAGCAGAACAGAAAGTTACCCAAGAAATAAGACTCGCTCTATCAGAGACCATGGAATCAGAATAACCTGGTTGCAGAAAGGATCAAAGTCATAGGAAGCACCAGGACCAGAGAACAGAAAATGATTTATTTTACCATTGTAAAGATTCTTTAATATTTGTATCTCCTTACAACATAAGGATAAATGTTATCCTGTATGTTAATATTCATAAATAAATTTATGCATTTAAATATAAATTATGTTTTTCTTGATGTTTTGATATATGCTTATATGTTTTATCTAAAATATATCAAATATTTAATAGCACTACTTAGAAATATGTCCTAACTAATTAAAAAGAAATCCTAGTATTATTACCTGAAATAAATCCTGAAAGATGAGTACTATAATTTCACACTGAAATTGCAATCATTAATTTGATCTGCAAGGTAATCGGGCACCAGGCATTAAAGTCAGCAAGTAACAGAGCATCATGGCCTAAGCAGGTCAGCAATGGAAATGCATGTATCAGTAGTACTCAGAAGATCTGGTGTGTCAAGTCAAAAAGGAGATGTAGTTTTCTCATTCAGAACTACATTGCTGAGGAGTCAAGCAAGAGATTTGGCAGTGAGAAAAGAGAATAAACCTTTTTATATTGGAGGGAATGATTTGACTAGGCAAGCAAACAGATCAGAACGTAGCCTTGGATTCTGGCTTAGGAAAAGTGAAGATCTCAATATTGCCTCTGATAAAAAAATAATGTTCTAAGAGCTTTAGGAGATTTTTTGGAAGATACAGATTTCTGTACTTTCCCTGCTGAATTTGTTGTGCATTTAGAACCTACACACTTAAATACTTAAACTAGTGAGAGATTTTTTTTTTTAATTTAGACATAAAAGTTAACATGAAACAAGACTTGAAATGTTTCTGTACTAGGTGATGAGATGAATTACGAGTGAGCCAAAGTAGCAATCAGTCTCGTTTTAGCGTAAGTACATAAGTATTATATCTAACTTTTTTGGTGGAGGGGGGAGACCTATCACATATAGCCTATAGGCGTAAGGAAGAGACCCAGAGATATTTATGTGAGATTTTTGCTGCTAAATGTCAATCTGCCCAAAGTAGAACCTTACAGGCCCCGAAGGGTTAAACACTCCTCCCAAAGCATCTTTCAGCCAGAGAGCCTTGTATGAGGGGGAATAGAGCTCAATTTCTAATATGATTCAGTCTAAAGATAATTAGAAGGCTTAGTTCAGTCCCTAACCCTTCATGTGAGAATTCAGGTGAGTTTCTGGGAGCACTAATGGACTTTGCCTCTTCATAAATTCCATCTTGAACTTGCTTATTCTGAATTACTTCTGTATTCACCAAAGAGAAGTTAGTGTGAAATTTTACTGCTTGTTTTTCTTTTGTCTCAGGAACACCAAGGGACTGATCATCTAACCAGTGATTCCTCCCGCAGTTTGTCAGACTGGCAGGGTCAGTCTTCATAGACTGCACTGAAGAGCCACAACTGATGGAGCTGGAGGCTATCACCCTTAGCTGACTAGCACAGGAACAGAAAACCAAATACCACATGTTCTCATTTATAAGAGGGAATTAAATGTTGAGAACACATGGACACAAGGAGGAGACCAACAGACACTGGGGATTGCTTGAGGGCAGAGGCGAGGAGGAGGGAGAGCAGCAGGAAAAACAACTATTAGGTACTAAGCTTTCTACCTGGGAAGCAAAAAAATCTGATAACAAACCCCCATGACACAAGTTCACCTATATAATGAACCTGCACACGTACCCTTAAACCTAAAATAAAAGTTAAAAAAGGTTGAAAATAAGGCGAGCAAAACAAAATAAATCCACTGAGTTACTTTTTCAGAGAGCTGGGGGATACATAACTGAGTCAAATTGATCATTTAAAAAAATATTATAAAATTTGGCATGAAACAATTTTACTTTATTTGACACCCACCTCTACTATAAGGAGGGATTCTGAGAAGTCCAATGCCAAATCTTAGACAGAACCCAAGTTATAAACTAGATTTCTTAACTCTTGTCAGTTCAATTTGTTGAACAATACTGACAGGTAGCATAATATTCAAATCATTTGGCCCTTTACATTTAACTAGATGCAAATATACGTTGTACTTGTAGAAGCCACTTTTCCTTGAAGGAAAAAGGGCTTTCATTTTTCTGATAACTAAATGGGCATAAGTATATAGCCTGCTTTACTTGTGGACCAGGATTCTTATGACATTGACACAAAATAAGGTGTGTGAAAATACCTATAGTTGCTCTGCGTTAGTTGTTTTTGTTATACTCCTCAAATGGTTACAAGATAATTTTTAAGATTTAGGGGGCAGATTATTTTTTAAAAAACTGTAATTTAATTTTCTCTCTCAAGGATTAACCTCCTCACTGTGCTATGTTACCACTGAAGAGGAAGGGAGAACAACTAAATTATGTGCTTTGTTGAAAATTTGGGCTGATCTGAGAACTACAATGAATTTGGGCAGAGATTCTTGAAGTATGGATCTCCCAGGCATTTTCAGAAATTCATGAGATAAAAACAATTTTCATAATAATGGTAAGCCACTATTTGTTCTAGAATCTTATTTTCCCATGAGCATATAGTATGATTTTCCAGAGGCTATCTAACATACGATATCACAAGAGATTGAATGCAGAAGCAGGTTTCAGAATCCTGCTGTCTTCTATTAATTCAGTCATCAAAATGCTTTTTACAAATATAAAACAATGCCACATTTTTCAAATTGTTATGGGGCACTGGAAAGTTTTCTTCAAAAAAGGATGTTGTTTATATTAAAATGTAATGAAATTATTTTTATTTTAAACTAACCTAAAAATATAGTTATAAAGTTTGTTTTAACTTGAAATATAGTAAATTTATATATACATACACACACATATATGCATATAAAATCAACGTACACAGAAGCTCTTCGGGGTCCTCACTGATTCTCAGAGTATACAGGAGTAAGGAGGTCAAAAAAGTTTGAGAACCCGTGACTTAGAGGTTGACAGGTCCCGGATGGGTGACTGGATTGTGAAGGTGCACAGATAAGGAGTAATAATATTAATACATAAAATATTGATAATGTTTGAGAGTTTACAGAGTACTTTTCATCTCATTTAATGACTTGAATCCACAGTTCTTGCATTACTAGATGGTGGTCCTTCCTATCACTTCTCCAATCCCTGTGTCTTCTCAATTGTGTGCAATGTTGAAGACTTGGCAAAGGTCATTTCTGCTGTCAAGTTCTTAATATCAGAAGAATGGAGTAGAAAATTCTGATTCTAAAAATGAGAATCAAGAAAAATGTGGAGAATTGGTCTTTACTTCAGGCTCAATGACCTTTTATGAGCTATAGTAGCCTCCTTCAAGGTGAGATTTGGAGACTTACACTGTTCCAATTAGTATTTAGATACTGTTCCTCCATAGGTACTGCTGGCTCTACTTTTCCTTTCTTGAGGCTACTCACAGAGTTATTCTGACAGACTCTTCAAGGTCCTCAGCTCTCTGAGGTGTCTATTACCTTTTCTTTATTCTGGTATATCTAGACCCCTTTAAAACCTTTTGTTGTAAGTGACACCCCTGCTTCCTGTCTGTCCTTTCTTTCTGGGTTATCAATATTTCTGTCCCATCCCCTACCCTAAGCTTTATTTTATTTTGTTTTTGCTAGTTGGAGATGTGGGGAGTTTAATATTTATGTGAAAAAGACATAGGGTAAGAAGGGAGAAAAAAATCTTGTTCTGTCTTGTCATGGAATGTATTCAGACTCCTAAGGAGAGAAGTGAGTATGTGCCACGTGGAAAGAACAGGATAAAAAGTGCCACTCAGGAGAAGTACATTCAGATGTGGGAGACTAGGTGGAAGCCTATTTATGCTTCTTCTCTTGATTCCAGCCAAACTTAAACTCAGATGAAAAGTTATTATATTTGAAATGATATTTTTTTTAGAAGCTAGGAAGGCTACAGAAACCATTTTGTGAGAGGTTTGAGCCAATCTTTCAGTAAGGGCTTACTGCCTACAAAATTCTTAACTCTAGGACGTTTAGACTGAGGGTAAACGGAGAAGACAGCAACCTGAAAAGATTAAGAAAGAAAAGGGAAAAGATGGAAAGGAAAATAAAGGAAACAACAACAAAAGCATCATTTGTGAGTGTCGTTGCAGGTAACTAAAATCTTAGGGACAGAAAAAAAGACAAGCACTTATATGTGGGGCATAGGCTAAAAAGGAATATGGAAAAAATAATTTTTCTAGTAAGCTGGTGGGATAGTAGCTTTGTTTCCTTTCTTTCAACATATATATTGATTTTTAGTTGTTTCATTGTTTTTTGAATAGCCTTTTAAAACTTGGTCCTTGGGAACCAATGAATAATCACATAATTAATTTGCTAGGCTGGAAACAGGATTTAAAAAGTACTAACAACCTTGAGGAAGAAAATAGCTAGAAGTTAAATAAACAATTAGGTTGCAAATTGAAGTGTCAACACAGGCACTAATTAGTCTGCTGAGGTCACTTTTTATAGACTTTTGAAAATAGGTGTCATTCAGTATATTCATCCTAAAGAAGAAAGGTGTCATTTCTTGTTCTCCAGTTCAGAAAAATTTTTCATGAGAACTGGCCAGTCAAGCCAAACACTACCCCTCCTTATTTGCCTGGAAATGCCTGCAATTACTTTTATACTTGTGGTTAAACTAAACAAAATAAAAACAGGATGAACAATTTATCCAAAATGATTATTTAAAAATTCTCAGTTCTGACAGAGATTGATGCTTTCCAGTTTTCTGTGTACAGAAAATTTGGTTTCATTAACTTACAATTTCGAGAAAGAACAAGAAGGTCAAAACACAAGAATAATATAGTGGGCTTCAGTAAGAAAATACGTAGTTTTCAGCTGGGGAGGAAAGTTAGCCATATGCCTTGAGCATCTCTGGAGGAGCAGAGACAGTAAACCCCTACAATGAATGACCTAGGAGAGAGGCTGGGAAAGAATCAAACACAACAAAAGAAAAATAAAACGAAACTGATTAAATGAAACCTCTTTAATTTTGGCTTATTTCTTGTCTTAGTCTTCTTCTAACATTCAGCTATAAAAAATAAGATAGGTTTTTTGAATTTTCAAAGATGAGTAGTCAGACTTCAGATTAGAATGTGATGAAGTGGGGAAAATCTTCTCGAATTCTCATTGTCCTGTGTCTGCTTTTATTTTTGGATTTTGCACTGTACTTTACCTGATCTTTGTTTATATGCATGCCTTGTTTTCATCAGCACATAATGAACTCTTTGAGGTTGAAGTTGAAGATCTGTTCACCCATATGCTCTACAATGGTTATGATGGTATTTTTATAAAAGCAGGGAGTTAAAGTTTATTGAGTAAATGAAGTAGAGGTACTACCATCACCAATTCTTATTTGTATTTGTATTTGCAACCTAGTTGGACAAGAAAATATTAGCTATATGTCTTTCATTCTATTTTCTCAATGCCTATTAATCCCAAAGCAAGCATTGTCCTAGGGAGATAATAGAGATTTCCTCTTAAATAAATCAATGCTTCTGTTGCCATGTTTCCTTTGGAAGAATCCAAGTCCATCTAACTGCCTTCTGATTGCATAGATGTATGAATTTATGAAGCATGAGGACTTTCATAAAGTTCCTGGTTTTAGTAAGTCAACGTGTAGTGGTATCTTACATTGAACAGATGATCAGAATTAACATTAATTTAAAAGCAAAATCCTTATATTATTGTTTTATATATAGTGCCTAGTATAGTAGATATCACACAGTAGAGACCCAAAAAATGTTTGTTGACTTTATTACTAAGTGATGTATAGCATTTAGTGTTTGAAGAAAATGTAGTTTACTATATCCTTAACTTACAAGAAAAAAAAAATTTATGCCCAGAAATTTGAAGAATTCTGTCACTTCAGACAACTAATTCATGGCCAAATGGGATGTAGAACCCTACTACTTTGACTTCCAGCCCAATTTTCAGTCACTAGAACATGCAGCAGTGTCACTTCTAGATTCATCTTCTGAGCAAATTAAAAGTTAGAGAAGATAATGGTACATTATTTTAAAATCAGCTTCAATACTTCCCCTAAAAAATAAGCTTTGGATTAGCTAAGACTTACTATGTTTTTAAATAGAACCTTCTATAAAATGATTATCACCTTCACAAAATTGTTTAGCTATATCAAAGTCAGCCAAACTTCTACTGCATATGCAGTCAGCTGCTTTGATGATAAATACTCTTACAAAGGATTTAAAATATAATCTGAGGTCATAATGTTTTGCCTAAAGGGAATATATGGTAAGAACTAACACTCTCTATTTATGATCCAATTCCTACTTTAATCATTTATTATAGGAAACATCTTATTCCTGTTTGGAAGTAAATACCCTTTCCGCTAGAGAGCCTTAATATAATGATAATAATCAAGATATTTGTGGTTCTATAATAGACAACACTTTATTATACGTTATTCACTAGTAGGGCATTATTACTTTATTTTAAATACCTCTTCTCTTAACTAGTATTAATCAATAACTGGTACTTAACTGAGTTACAAATTTCTTATGAAAACATCTGAAGTAATTGCCTTTCATTAGCAGTATGGGGATAATGTCAACTGATAAAATTCTGGAAGAGTTCAAGATTCTTACCTTGAGACAATCCAGAGAAACATAAAGGTCCTTAATTACTTGAGGACTGTCATTATGTTTCTCTCAGATCCAAAGGTCATTCAAATCCCTTTCCAAAATTGTGGGCAGATTTACTGGTTATGAGTATATCACTTATTCCTGTTGAAAATTCACTTTCCTAATAAGATAAGGTTATAACTACAAGAATGTTCATTATAGCATTAATTCTGATAGAGAAAAGTTGGAATAAACTTAAATGTCTCAACATGAGAATGAGAAAATGCAATAATTAAAAAACTTTAACAAAATGAGGCAAGTCTCTCTATATTAACATCCTGACAGTAGAGAAAAAGATGAAGTTAAATAGATATTTACAACATACAGATCACAAAAAATATATAACATTATAGTAAATATGAAACTTTTATATATAAATTTACAGAAAAAGGTCAAAAGGAACACACATAAAACTGATAATAGCAGGACATTCTGAGAAGAGAGCAGAAGGATATGCTTGGCAGTAGGAAAGAGAAGGTCAAAAGGGAATATGTCTTACTTACAACATTTTATTTATTACAAAGGAAATGTATTACTGTTTTATGTGTGTAATTTTTAATTGTTTTAAAAGTAAATGAGAAGGGTCTTATAACTTCTGCTTTGATATGTAAAGGGCTTTGAAGTCATCACTCTTGTTCTTACAAGAAAAACATGAAAAAAAATCAACAACTCTTCAATCCATCAGAGAAATGAGATCACAAGGAAAACTGTAACTTCAAAAACTAGAGAGACAGGTATATATGGAGGATTACAGCTGACCTGGAGGAGATCCACTGGCGACTGTATCTGTTTGACACATTTAAATTGAAATTAACAAATTGCTGAAATCTGAATATCCACTGGCTTGATTATTAAATTCTTGAGGGCACAGTCAGGGCATTCACTCTTTCATGAGAGGAATTAAGACAAAAGACCCAGAATAGCAAACACAATATTGGAAAGAGAACAGATTCAGAAGACTGACACTAACTGATTTTTAGACTTACTATAAATCTACACTAAAAAAGAGAGTGTCATACTGATAAAATAATAGGCAAATAAATCAGTGAAACAAAACAGAGAACACAGAAATAGATACACCTAATGTAGTCAACTGCTCTTTGACAAAGAAGCAAAGACAATTCAGTGCAGAAAGGTTGTCTTTTCAACAAGAGGTGCTAGAACCACTGCGCAGCCCACATGTGAATAAACAAATAAACAGAGTCCAGATGCAAAGCTGACATCTTCCACAAAAACTAACTCAAAACAGATCACAAATGTAAAACACAAAACTATAAAAGTTCTAGAAGAGAACACAGAAGAAAATCTAGGTGATTTTCAGTTTTCAGATACATCACCAAAGCCTGTTGCATTTTAAAAAAGGATAAATTGGCCTTCATTAAAATGAAAGACTTGTGCTCTGCTAAGAAGCTACAAACCGGAAGAAAACATTTTCAAAGTACGTATCTGATAAAGGACTTATGTCCAAAAATACAAAAAATCTCCTCAGACTCAATAGTAAGAGAACAACTCAATAAAAAAATGAGCAAAATATCTGAAAGACAGTTTGCCAAAAATATACACAGATGACAAGCTTATAGAAAGATGCCTCATATTATATGTCATTAGGAAATTGCAAACTAAAACAACAACAAAATATCATTGCATGGCTATTAGAATGACTAAAATCCAAATCACTGATATCACCAAATGCTAATGAAGATATGAAGCAACAGTAACCCTCATTCATTGTTGGTGGGAATTGGTACAGCTGCTTTGGAAGAACGTTTGGCAGTTTCTTACAAAGCTGAACACAGTCTTACCATATGATTCAGAAACTGTGCTCTACATATTTACTCAAATGAATTGAAACTTATGTCCACACAAAAAACTGCACATGAATGTGTATAGCAGCTTTATTCATAATTACCAAAGACTGTAAATAATAAAGTTGTCCCTCAGTAGTCCAGTGGGTAATATCTGTGGTATATCTATACAGTGGAATATTACCTGCATTAAAAAGGAATGAGCTGTCAAGCCATGAAAACACATGAAGAAATTTCGGTGCACCTTGCTAAGTAAAAAAGCCAATCTCAAGAGGCTACACACTGTATGATTTCTGTCATACATCATTCTGGAAAAGACAAAACTGTAGAGATGATTAAAAAATCAATGATTTCCAAGGGTGAGTGGAGTGAGTTAAGACCCAGGGATTTTTAAGATGGTGAAACCATTCTATAATGTGATAGTCTAAGGAATCCATGGACTTTTGTATTTATCAAAACCCATGGAAATGTACAGCACAGAGCAAACTAGAATGTAACCTATGAACTATAATTATTATTTTTTTAAAAGTTACAGCCAGGGATGGTTTTGGAGAATTGACTGTGAGAGGATATTAAAAAATTTATGGACTACTGGTAATATTCTATATCTTGATTTTAGTGGTATACATTTACCAAAACTCATTTAATCGCATATAGAATAAGTGCATGTTATTACATGTAATTTATACCTCAATAAAGTTAATTTTTTAAATAGTGGTTGACACTAAAAGACTATTTCTTTTTTTCTTCTCTTAATTTCTTTAAAAGTGCAAAAATTATAACATACAAGATATGATAGTGACATCACAAAATATGTGGCATAAACAGAACTGTACAATTCCTTATATTTTATGTGATATGATTTAAAATTTACTCCGAGTAGAAGGTGATAAACTGAAAATACATATTGTGATTCTTAGAACCACACTCTTAGAACAGCATGGTGGCGCATGCCTGTAATCCCAGCTACTCGGGAGGCTGAGGCAGGAGAATTGCTTGAACCCAGGAAGCAGAGGTTGCAGTGAGCCAAGATCATGCCATTGCACTCTATCCTGAGTAACAGAGCATGACTCCATCTCAAAACAAACAAACCAACAAAAAAAAAAAACTACCTTAGACTAGACGATTTATGAAAAAAGATATTCAATTGACTCAGTTCTGCAAGCTTAATAGGAAGCATGACTGGGAGGCTCCAGGAAACTTAAAATCGTAGGTAAGTGCCACAGATTTTTAAACCATCAAATCTTATGAGAACTCACTCACTCTCATGAGAATAGCAAGGGAAAAAACTGCACCCATAATTCAATCACCTCTCATCAGGCCCCTCTTTCAATTTGACATGAGGTTTGAGCAAGGACACAAATCTAAGCCATATCATTCTGCCCTGGCCCCTTCCAAGTCTTGTGTCCTTCTCACATTGCAAAATACAATTAGCCTTTCTCAATAGTTCCCCAGTTTTAACTGCTTTCAGCATTAACTTAAAAGTCCACATTCCAAAATCATTTCTGAGACAAGGTAAGTGACTTCCATCCATGAACATGTAAAATCAAAAACAAGTTAGTTACTTCCAAGATGCAATGTGGGTACAGGCATTAGATAAGTTCTCTCATTCCAAAAGGGAGAAATTAGCCAAAACAAAGGGCCTACAGGTCCCATGCAAGTCTGAAACTCAGCAGGGCAGACATTGTAAACTAAATCTCTAAAATAATCTCCTTTGACTCTATGTTTCAAATCCAGGGCATACTGATGCAACAGGTGAGCTTCCAAGGCCTTGGACAGCTCCACCCCTGTGTCTCTGCAGGGTACAGCTTCCACAACTGCTTTCACAAGCTGGCATTGAGTGCCTGTGGCCTTGCCAGGTGCATAGTACAAGCTGTCAATGGATCTACCATTCTGGGGTTTGGAGAATGGTGGCCCACTTCTCACAGCTCCACTAGGCAGTGTCCCAGTTGGAACTCTGTGTAAGGGTTCCAACATATTGTCCCTCTGTATTGCCCTAGTAGAGGGTCTTCCTGAGGGCTTTGCCCCTGTGGCAGACTTTTGCCTGGACACCTAGGTAATTCCACATATCCTCTAATCTAGGCAGAGGCTTCAAAACCTCAGTTCTCTCCTTCTGCACATCTGCAGGCCCATAACCATATGGAAGCTGCCAAGGCTTGGGGCTTGCACCTTCTGAAGCCACGGCCCAAGCTGTACCTTGGCTCCTTCTAGCCACAGCTGGAGCTAGAATAATTGGGATGCAAGCTGCCTTGTCTCGAGACTGCACAGGCCAGGGGTCCTGGGTCTGGCCAACAAAATCATTTTTTATTCCTAGGCCTCTGGGCCTGTGTTTTGAGGAGCTGCCAGGAAGGTTTCTGAAATCTTCTGGAGACATTTTCCCCATTGTCTTGTCTATTAACATTCTGCTCCTTTTTACTGTGTGGATTTCTGCAGCAGGCTTGAATTTCTCCCAGAAAATGGGTTTTTCATTTCTACTGCATGGCTGGAATGCAAATTTTCCTAACTTGAATGCTCTGCTGCCTTTATAAATATACATTTTATTTTATTTTCAAATAATATCTTTGTTCACACAAATGAATGTACATGTTGAGAAATAAGTCAAATCTTGAATGTTTTGCTGCTTAGAAACTTCTTCTGCAAGATACCCTAAATCATCTCTCTCAAGCTCAACATCCCAGAGATCTCTGGGCTAGGGGCAAAATGCTGCCAGTCTCTTTGCTAAAGTATAGCAAGAGTGACCTTTATTCCAATTCCCAACAAGTTTCTCAACCCCATCTGAGATTACCTCAGCCTGGACTTCCTTTTACATATCTCTATCAGCATTTTGGTCAAAACCATTCAACAAGCCTCTAGGAAGTTCTAAACATTCCCACCTCTTCTTGTCTTCTGAGCCCACCAAACTGTTGTACCCTCTGCCTATTACCCAGTTCCAAAGTTGCTTCCACATTATCAGGTATCTTTACAGCAGTACCCTACTCTTGGTACCAATTTTCTATATTAGTCCATTCACAAACGGCTACAGAAAACTACCTGAGATTGGGTAATTTATGAAGAAAAGAGGTTTAATTCACTCACAGTTCCACAGGATTAACAGGAAGCATGACTTGGAGGTTTCCGGAAACTTACAATCATGGTAGAAGGTGAAGAGAAAGCAGGCATCTTTTTAACATGGTGGTAGGAGAGAGAGAGTCAAGGGGGAAGTGTCACACACTTTTACACCATCAGATTTCATGAGAACTCACTCACTGTCATGAGAATAGGCAGGAAAGAAACTGTCCCCATGATCCAATTACCTCCCATCGGCCCCTCCTCCAATTCAGCATGAGATTTGGGTGGGGACGTAAATCCAAACCGTATCAATAATGATGCCACCTGCATTGGTTAGAACAACCTTCTTACTCAGTCTACCAATCAAATATGAATCTCTTCTGGAGACATACCATCACAGACACATCCAGAAATAATGTTTACCAGTGATTTGGGCATTTCTTAGCCTTCTCAAGTTGGCACATAAAATTAACCATTACAATTCCACAACTTGTCAACTTGGCACTCAGTCATATATCTCCTTAAACCATACTTGATGCTCAGTAAAGACAATAACAGGGTCATTAGTCCACCTAACATGATACAACTGTATCCCACATGCTGCTAAAATTGAACTAGTCCCTTTCTAAGAAGAAATGGTAAAGTCCTTGAATGCTGTTTACTCTTCTCATATCTTTTAAATACTTGTATATAAAATCAAGAATACTTAGATAATGATATAAAGTCAATATATGTTGTGTATAATAGAATAAGAGAGTAAAGATAGCAAATATATTTGTTTAATATGTATTTGTATGTATACACACAAATATTTTCACAACAAAATAAAAAGGAACTACTCATAATTACAAACCTTGTCTCTGTAACTGGTAACATAGTCATAGCTGATATTATTTTATTACACATTATGTATTCCCTTTGCCTTTAGCAATAACCTCATCTAGTTGTGGTTCTTTTCCTAGTAGAGTGATCCAAACTCCTATCCCTAAAGGATCTGGGTCATTTACAGTACTGTGTGGATTGGGTTGTGGTTTTTCATTGACCTTAATCACAGGACTTCAATCATGATTTATTCTAAGAGACACTCTAAAGAATTACATGTGTTTCAAATATATTTGTCCTTATCTCCATTGTGAAGTAGCAGCCCATTTTCACCTTGGTATTATAGACCAGTTATTCCAACCAACACTGTAGCTCCCTTCTTTGATGCTTGATTCAGAGACAAGGAGTCCAAAATGGGTGAATGCCAGTCTTAAATTCTATTTCAATAACATCATTGTATCTCCTAGTGGAAACATTCCTCCTCATGAAACTAGACCTGTAGGGAAGCAGAGGGTAAGGCCTTGGGAACAGTAAGCAAAAAATTTTGCTGGTGGGTCACTAGGGATAATATTTAGTGGTACCACTTTTATTTCCAATCTTTGATGTATAGATCTGTAAATCTTAGCTCTAGAAGAAACAACACCATATGTTCAATGCTGCTTCAGACCATATACAGCATTCTGAAAATCCTTGCCTCAGTCTTGCAAAGTATCGTCACCTAGCTGGTGTTGTAGATGAGACTTCAAAGGCCATTTCATTATTATATCAAACCAGTTGCTTCAGAATAGTGAGAAGTATGGTAAAATCGATGAATTCCATAAATATGGGTCCATTATTGTACTTCTTTTGCCGTGAAATAAATTTCTTGATAAGAAGCAATGGTATGTAGACAAACATAATGATGGATAAGGCATTCTGTAAGTCCGTGAAGGGTAGTGTTGGCAGAAACACTGTATGTAGATCTGTATCCAGATTAAGTTGTCTATTCTGGTAAGGAAAAACTCTGCTATTTCCATGATAGAAGTGATACAATGTAATCAAACTGCCACTGGATCAGCTGGCTGATCACCCTAGAGTGTCCTGCCAATTGGGGAGCTCAGTACTGGTCTCTGGGAAATCAGCAATGACTGTAGACAAGTCAGTCTTGATGAGTGGAAACTCATGTTGCTGAGCCCATGCATAACCGATGCCTGGTCACCATGGCCACTTTGCTCATGATGTGATTGGGCAATGACAGGGGTTACTGGGGAAAGAGCCTGTCTGATATTCAGAGAACAAGTTACCCTCTCCGTTTGATTATTAAAATCTTCCTCTGCAGTAGTCACTCTTTGGTAAACATTCACAGAAAACACAAATATCTTTATGGCTTTTTGACTATTCAGAGAGGTCTATCTACATACCTCTTCCCCAAATTTCTTGGTCACTAAATTACCAGTCATGTTTTGTTTCTTCCAAATCACTGATCATCCAGCCACATGATTGGCTGTAGTCTCTGCAAACTAGGACTGAGTCTTTTCTTCCTGTGTCAACTGATTATAAGGAACTCCCCATGAAGCCATAGGTATAGTCTGGGAGAGAGAAGGCACTGAAGCAGGAATAGGACTTATTCCTGTTCTTAAAGAAGTAGGCATTTGGATCCATTTCTTTGTGTAACTTACTTGGGTATTCAAGACCAGCTCGGGCATGATCACATGTATACTGCTTACAATTGCTGATGGACTGTTGCTGTGTGTGCCAAAATTTAGGGCTTTAGCATCAGATACCACTGTTTATGACAGGAAGCTCAGGTTGCATAGCAGCTTGGTGGTTCATGGTCAACCACTCGGTCTCCATTAAATCCCAGTACCAAGCCAAGAGCTCTGTTTCAAAAAGGGAGTAGTTATCTGCAGTTGATGGCAGAGCCTTTCATCAAAATCCAAATGTGCTATACTTCACATATAGCTTCCTGCCAAAGACTCCAAATAGCATCTTTATCTGCTACTGACACTTTAAGCACTGGTCTGCTAGATCATATGGCCCAAGGGACAAAACAGCTTGAACAATAGTATAAACCTACTACAGAGCCTTCTCTCATTCTGAGCCCCACTCAAAACTAGCAGGTTTTAAGCCATTTGGTAAATGTGCTGAAGTAACACACCCTCCTGAAGAATATGTGGCCTCTAAAATTCAAAAAGGCCTATGAGGCATTGGTCCTCTTTCTTGCAGGAGGGGTAGCTGTAACAACTTATTCTTCACCTTAGAAAGGATATCTTGACATGTCCCTCACTTGAACCCTAGAAATTTCACTTTCTAGATCTGTGAATTTTAGTCAACTTTATTTCCCATCCTCTGATGTACATATGTATTACCAGTAAGTCTGGAGTAGTTTCTATGTTTTACTCACAAGGTCCAATCAACATAATGTCATCAATATAATGGACTAATGTGATGTCTTGTGGAAGGGAAAGATGATCAAAATGCTTGAAAACTAAATTATGACATTAGGGTAGAGAGTTGATATACCCCTGAGGTATGACAAGAAACATATATTACTAGCCTTGCCAGCAGAACACAAACTGCTTCTGGTAGGTCTTATGAGAAGGGATGGAGAAAAAAGCATTTGCCAGATTAATAGCTATAAACCAGGCATCAGGGGATGTTTTAATTTGCCCAAGCAATGAAATCCCATCTGGTACAGCAGTTGGAATTGGAGTCACCACCTGGTTAAGCCTATGATAATCCACGGTCATTTTCCAGGATCCATAAATTTTCTGCAGTGTGCCTTTTTTAAAAGGAAAATTTACAGGGGATGTGGTAGGAATAACTACCTGTGCATCTTTCAAGTCTTTGATGATGGCACTATCTCTGCAATCTCCCCAGGAATGTGGTATTGCTTCTGATTTACTGTTTTCCTAAGTCGTGGAAGTTCTAATGGCTTCCACTTGGCCTTTCCCACCACAATGGCCTTTACTCCACCGATCAGTGTATCAATGTGGGGATTACGCCAGCTGCTATGTCTATTCTAATTTTGCAGCTGGTACTGGAGAAATAGCCACAGGATCAGTTCAGTGACCCACAGGACCCACTGTGAAATGAACTTGGACTAAAACTCCATTGATCACATGATCTCTGTACGTCCCTTCTCTGACTGGCTACTGTGATGTTTTGGGTCTCCTGAAATAGTGTCAGTTCAGAGATAGTGTCAAGTAGTCCCTGAAAGTTCCGACGATTTCCTTTCCTCTGTATACAGTTATTCTGGTAAAAGGGTGTCTTTTGCATAAGGCCAGAAGAAAGATTAACAGTATACATTTCTGGCAGTGTACCAAGGTGTTTCCCCAAGGGAACCCATCCTCTTTTCCATTTGAAGGGTTCTGGTTTGCAAACTGGCTCAAGTCTGGGAATTGACTGAGGTGCCATAACTGCCTGTTTTTATAATCTGAGTTAGGCGCTTTTGTTAACTGGACCCAGAACTTTTCTGCTTATACAGATCAAATAGGAATTCAATAGGCTTCCTATCTATTTCTACTTTTAGGAACATTAGGATTAACCAGCCAGCACCATAAGTCTGTGTGAGTCACGCTGTTGCTGATGTCTGCTTGGCTCTGCTCTTCATGAAGGCAGCCATGTTTGTCTTGCCATTGGTGGATGAGTGCTGCCCCATGGCCCTTGGCATTCTAGAACCCAATTTCTCCCATTGCGTTTAGATTTCCCAATTCAGTGACTGCTGTTTTCAGTGTGGGGTCTGGCCTACACGAGCAATCACAGGGCTCTTCAAGAATACTGGAGCTCCCTTCACAAATTTATATTTTACAGTGTTAGTGAAAGGTGTGTGCTCTCTTTACTACTGGAAACAGCCATTAGCATCTTTAAATCTAATGAGATTACAGAGTCAATTCCAGAAACCTCAGAATCAACAGAAATTTCATACTTAAAATTCTGTTTCTCTACAACCACTTTTAGTACCAAAACCTATACTAGTCAGGATTCTCCAGAGCCAGTAGAGTGTGCGTGTGTGTGTGTGGGCGGGGGGGGGGGGGTGTAAATATATACATATAAAGAGATTTAATATAAAGGATTGCCTTATGTGATTACGAAGGCTGAGAAGTCTCACGATTTCTATTCACAAGCTGGAGGCCCGGGGAAGTCAGTAGTGTAGTTTCAGTCCAAACCTGAAGGCCTGAGAACCTGGGAGCTGATGGTTTAAGTCCCAGTCTGATTCCAGAGGCCCAAGAATCAGGTACACCAATGACCAAGGGCAAGAGAAAATGAAATCCTTAGCTCAAGACAAGAGAAAATTTGCTCTTCCTCTGTCTTTTTGTCCTATTCAGGCCCCCAAGGGATTGGATGATGCCCAACTGAATGGGTGAGAACATCCTTCTTTACTCAGTCTACTAAGCAAAAGTTAATTTCTTCTGAAAACAAAGCCTTACAGACACACCCAGAAATAATGTTTACCAGCTATACGGGCACTCTTTAGCCCAGTCAAGTTGACACACAAAATTAGCCATTGCCCACCCCACTCACGCATACATGTCCTTCCCCAAGATCAACACCACATATCAGAGTGCAACATTTGTTAAAATCTATGAACCCACATTGACACATCAGGGTTCACTCAACTACATAATGACATATGTCTACCATTGTAGTATCATACAGAAAAGTTTCACTTTTCTAAAGATATTCTATGTTCTGCCTGTTCATCTCTCCCTTCCCTTTGGTCCCTGGCAACCACTGGTCATTTTACTGTCTCCACAGTTTGGCTTTCAAAAAAGTCAAATGCTGTAGCTGAATTATACAGCATGTAGCCTTTCAGATTGTTTTCTTTCACCTCATAATACGTATGTATGTTTCTTTTATGTCCTTTCATAGCTTGATACCTCATTTCCTTTTAGCACTGAATAATATTCTATTTTCTTTATGTACGACACTTATTTATCCAGTCACCTACTAAAGAACATCCTGGTTGCTTCCAAGTTTTGGCAATTATGAATAAAGTTTCTGTAAACATGTATGTGTAGGTTTTTGTGTGAAAATAAATTTTCATGTTCATTGAATAAATACAAAGAGGCATGTTTATTGGGTCATGTGGTAAAAGATGTTTACATTTTGTAAGAAACTACCAAAGTGACTGTGATAGTTAATTTATGTGTCAACTTGACTGGCCATGAGGTGCCCAGATTAAACATTATCTCTGTCTGTGAGGGTGTGTCTTAATGAGATAAATACTTGAGTCAGCCAATGTAGTAAAGTGGATTGTCCTCCCTAATATGGTGGGGAGGGGATATCTTTCAATCCACTGAGTGCCTGAATAGAACAAAAGGCAGAAGAAAAAAGAATTTGTCCTTTTTGATTCTTTTCTGCCTACTTGAGCTGATATACCTATCTCATGATGGGAGTTACACCATCAGCCGGGAGTTACACCATCAGCTCCTCTGTTTCTCAGACTTTCAGACCTAAACTCAATCACACCACTGGCTTTCCTGGGTCTCTAGCTGGCAGATGGCATTCATGAGACTTCTCATCTTTCATTATTGCATGAGCCAATTCCTCATGATCAATCTCTCTCTCTCTCTCCTCTGTCTGTCTCTCTCCTCTCTGTCTCACTCTGTGTGTGTGAACATTATCTATGTATCTATCTATACAAAATATATATATATAATATATACAAAATGTATATATATACACATCACACACACACACACACACACACACACACACACACATATATATAGTCCATAGGATATCATCACCAATCTATAACATTTTATACTATAGATTGATGATGATATCCTAAATTCAGATTTTCCCTTTCTGCTGTAAATTTTACTATAGGAAGCCCTTTTATTGCAAGAATTTTCCTGGCTTCTGTTGGGTTCCTATAAACATTAAAGCTACTGACAACCACATAATCAAGCAGATTAGCATATTTGTAAGAGGTGCTGTGTAAAAATGTACATAACCTGTGTGTGTGTGAACATTACCTAATGTTCATTACGTAATGTTCACACACACACAGGAGAGAGAGATTATGAGGAACTGGTTCATGCAATTATGAAAACTGAGATGTCCCATGATAACTATTATATATATATTATATATATAATTAATAGTTCTGCTGCTTTTCTGGAGAACACTGACTAATTATTTGTGGTAATATTTTGCATTTGCACCAGCAATAAATAAAGTTACTCTTGCTCCACATCCTTGCCATTATTTGGTGTTGTCAAAGTACATTTTTACACAGTACCTCTAACAAATATGCTAATCTGCTCGATTACTTGATTAGTAATACTTTTAATGTAGAAGCCCAACAGGTGCCAGGAAAATTCTTGCAATAAAAGGGTTTCCTGTTGTAAAATTCTCAGTAGAAAGGGAAAATTTGAGTTTAGGATATCATTATCAATTGGTAAGCTTTAAAATTCTATGATTTTAAGTCATGTAGAATTTTATTATGAATATGCTAATAATTTATTTTTAAAAATAAATATTTTTTGTCTGGCATGAAAAATATGAAATTAAATAAATATCAAGTCCATCATTGTTACATTTTTAAATGATGCTGTTTGTGTTTTGTATTTTCAAAATACTCCTTTGCATTTATTCTTGAGGAAGTAATTCTTTGAAGAGTGGTGCTCATCATATGCTTTGAGAGTAGAATATAGTTTCAAGTACGTTATATTCACATAGGGAACATACAAAATTGCACAGCCACCACAATCTCTCTGAAAAATTATAAGTTCAATTAAGAAGAATAAAGACTATTAAAAAGTTTTTATAGAATATTTATCATTCAAATACTAATATACTTGTTTATATTTAGTCCTGTTTTCTTCAGACCTTTGGAAATATACATTTTTGAGCTTGCATGCTCAGTTTGTGGGAAGAATTCATATGAAGACTAAAGAACACAGAGACACAAACACTGAGCTTCACTTTTAGAGGAAATTTATTCATAGAGATGTACCATTAAATAACATCAATATTAATCTTTTTATATTTGAAAAGTATTTCTTTTTTATAAATAAGTTATTGCTTATTAAAATCATATGGACCACCCAACAAATAACTGAAAACAAAAAAACACCCTCTTTTTATTTTAGGTTATATCTGTGTCTGTTCTGGAAATAATTTTGTAAAGATAACAAGACTTCTATAATTCTATTAGGCATATAATACTTGTATTAAACATCTCCACATTAAAAAACATTGAAATTCCAATAAAATGCTTAAATGTTACTTATTCTCAAGGTACCAGGCCAGTGGAAAATATACAGACTTACATGTTTGAGAGAAAACCAATATTCTTAAACACATTTTAATATGCCATGTATTCTTTTTACTTACAAATGTATTTCCTACTTCCAACAATTATGTAAATTAAGGATTGTACCCCTATTTTGCAAGTGAGAAAATGGAGGTACAGAGAGTGGTCTGACTCTCATAGGTAATCTTGCCTATTTTAGAATACTATATGCCAATAGCAGTAAGACACACTCGAAATTCCTCCCTTAATTAGAAACAACACACAAAATAATTCTGAAATGTTTGCTAGAAGCATGTTGTGTTTACTGATGAGCAATAGTGTGGAGCAATAGATGAAACATAATCTTTGCACCAAGATGAAAATTGGTTGGGAGACTGGCTTTGCCTTTTGGAAGTTGTATGATCTCAGGAAAATTATGTAATTCAGGTGGTAATAACTACTTTGCAGTGTTTTCATAATTTTCAACAATCCACTTTAAGCATGTAGCACTGTTCCTGCAATACTATGGTTTCAGTAAATGGTATCTTTTAATATGCTAGAAAAAAATTATACCAGTTTCATTTTCACAAATTATTGGTCCTATATGATTAATCTAATTTCTCTGGCTACTAAAACACAAAGAGTTTATGAAAATATACACGTGGATAAATTTTATCAATTATATATGTAGAAGGTAATTCAAGAGGTCTGTTCTCTAAGAATAATAATCCTTTGCTTTCTTTTTTCTTTCCCTCTACCTGTTTGTTTCAAGTCAGAAAGAGAGATACCAGTGAACTAATAATGCTCTGTGTCCTCATATTAGGTTTCTTAAATTTTCTTTCAGATGTTTCATTTAATGCAATTTCATATGTGATTTTTTAAAAAGAGAAGTCTTTCTTTAAAAAAGGGAGAGAAACATACTTTCTGCCTAATCTTCTTACTTCATAGGTATATAAAATGAGGCTCAGAGAAACTGGCCCAAGAATAAGAAAACTATGGCCCCAAAGCACAGAGAATCAGTATTAGGGAGTCCTGATATCTAGGGAATTTCAATAGTATTTGAGGGCAAATTTATAATATAGAGTCAAGTAAAGTACTAGAGAATTAGGCTTGAAGGGAAAATAAGTTGTACCTCCTGCCTAACCCCAACAAACTTTTGCCAAAATGGCTGAAATTCCTGAAATTTGAGATTTAGCTATATTAACAATTCCTCTTTGAAAATTCAAATCTTCTGCAAGTATAATCTAGGTGAGAATCATAATCATGAAATTAATGTCAAATTGTTTTCTTCCTATGACAACTTTGTAGGAAGTGGACCTTCAATGGCATAAGGTCAGAAGTAGTAAAGGTAAAATGGGACCATGTAGAACTAGAGTAGAAAACAAGCTTAGGTTGGGCCTTACAATGAGAGATAACAGAACATCAGAGAGCAAAAAATGTTAGTGAGGAAAGACTGTGAATAGCAGAGGAAAGGTCGAGATGAGATACTTTCACATGCAATTCTTCCTTAATTATGCATTGGCTGTAGTGAATTAGAGAAGTATTTTCCTAGAAACATTCCTAAACAGTTTCCTGGGCTTCCCCTCCAGAGAGTTTGATTCTGTAGATCTGAAATGGGCCATGGGCTTTGCCTTTTTAATAATATCCTAACAGGTACAGATGCTGAGAGCAACTACACTTTGAGTACCAGTGAATTAGAGAATAGGCAGAAACCTCTTGAATTGTGGTTCTCAAACCTGGATGCATGTTAGAATCACATAGGAAGCATAAGACCCATCCCCAGGCTGCTTCCTCAGAGTTTATGATTTAATTGGTCATGATGTATAAAGAGAATCAACACTTTTTACCCTCACATGTTTATCAAGTGCACCAAGTTTAAAAGCTCCTCACAAGGACAACACTAGAAGGTCTAATTCAGGTAATATAAGTAACTGACACAGGCTCTGTTAGAGTGAGGCTAACTGTAGAGTGCTCATAGTGGCAAGGAACCATTTCTTTGTTCTGGCTGATTATTCCTATAGGGGTAGGCAGACCTTGTCTGATCTTCACATGATTTTGAAAGAAGCCAGAAATCCAATAACTTGAGAAATCTCTAAATATTAAAGTATCAACAAATGTTTCAAACAAATTTTGAAATAATGTGTGAATGAAAGATAAAATATTTAGGATTAAACATAGCCCACAAGACATAGTTTGTAAACTTTTGCTTCAGAGAATTTTCAAGCAAATGGCCCATTAGTTCTAATTAGTGTCCAAAGATGGTATAGGTTTTTCATGCAGAATGGCATAGAGTACTAAAAAACAAATCTGAGGTTTAACTAGGTTGAGGGAATGACCTTTTCTTTAATGCTGGTAGAAGGCAGTAACCCAGATGTTAAGTGGCTTGAAAATTTTAAATAGCTACACAAATAAAAGAAATGATTATTATTTTGAAACAATAAGCTCTACAATTTGGAAATAAAGTTTCTTTAAAATAAAATATATTATTACAATGATTTGGGTTGTAACAATTTTGTCTCACTGATATAGATGCAGCATTATTGAATTAGATCATTCAACACCTAATTTGCCTTTATCTGCTATTTTAGATTGTGCTCCAACTGTAGGAATTTTTTTGTCCCCCAGCTAATCAATTCATGGATAACTGTGCCTTAAAATCTTATACATTTTATAACTATAAATTTCATGCTGTGTGTGTTTAAAACTAAATTTGCTGTGCTATAAATGATGATAACTCAACTAAAATATTATTAAAATTAAATATGTGAAGTTAAACAGAACTCTAAACAAAACATTTTGTTTATACTGTTAGAGCATCTGTTAGTCTAACAGACCCTTCTGTGTAATTATTGATGAGGTCTATAGAACAGCTCTCTTACCACTAAATTAACTGAATTAAAAAATACAGCAAATCTGTAATTGAAATATGTTTTAGAACTTTCACACACATGTGATGCAAAATGGATGCATCATTCAAATGTAAGGCATAAAAATGGAGAGGATTCAGAAGTCATTCCATATCGTATTAAATACATTTAAAAATATCTTCTTCCTAGTCACCTCATATCATATTATGACTCCAATACTGTAGGTAAAAATGAAGACTCAAGTTTTTCCAAGGTGGAAGGGCTGTGATATGACTTTACATAATATTAACTTAAATTTATGCTAAGTGCCTTCCCAGAGATCCCTTGGACTTAATAGGAATGCACTAATAGGGACTCATGTGTGTTTTCAATCAGTAGTCACATGACCCTGATGGCTTGTTATTCATACTTATTTCCGTATGAGAATTCTTATTTCTACATAAGAAATAGTTATTTCTACATGCATTTTGAGAAAAATGCAACTCAGAGAAAAAGGAAAGCTACAACTGCCAGAAAATGATGTACAGAAAGGATCAAAAAGTCAATTGGTTACAAGGGACAAGCAGGTGACATATGTGAGGTAAGCAAGCTAGAGTTATATACCCATTCTATAGGTAGAGAAGTTCTTCAGATACAGCTGATGGCCCTCATGTACGATTGTAGGTCCTGTGTTGAATAACAGATTGTTCAACAGAAGTCAGGAATCTGGATTTTCAGGTAAAATATTATGACTTTTAATGCCTCCTATCCATTGAAATGCTTTTATGACATTGTATAAGCAAAAAAAAAATCTGTATGCAGCATCAATGTGTTGTATAACAAGGCAGAGATGACAGTTAAGGAAAGGGAGATACAATCTTATGGTGGTTATCTTACAGAAACACTTGTTACAGTACCATTGTCCCTTGATCAACATGAGTTTGACTTTGACCAACATAGGTCCCCTTATATGTGGACTTTCTTCAACCAAATGTAGATGGAAAACATGGTATCCTTGGTATATGAAACTCACATATACAGAGGGCCAACTTTTCACATCCACAGGTTCCTCAGGGCCAACTGTGAGACTTGACTATGTGCAGAGTTTGGTATATGCAGGGGGTCCTGGACAACTGTATTATACAAATGCTTCTGTGCACAGAAATAAGCTCTCCTCACTAAAAAATGTGCCAGCAAAAATTTGATAATGAAAAACATTCCATTCATTCACTCATTAATTTAGCAAATATATATTAAGACATTTTTCAAGTTCTGGAAATAAATATGTCAAAGAAAAGTCTTTTTTTTCCATGAAGCTTGCACACCAGTGAGGAGAAAGCCAAACAAGCAAACACATGGTAGATATTAAAACCAAATCATGATGGAGTAAGTATCAAAAATATTCAATTATATAAATTATAGGATTATCATATTACAAGGTTTAGAAAAGATACTTTTATTTTGTTCTTACTCTAGTTATTCTATAAGGAAGTAAAGAATATAACATCTATGATTTCTTTTAGCAGTGTTTTGTAGTTTTTCTTGGAAAGATCTTTCACCTCCTTGGTTAGCTATATTCCTAAGTATTTTACTGTTTTTGTGGCCATTGGAAATGGGATTGTATTCTTGATTTAGATCTAAGCTTGGACATTATTGATGTACAGAAATGCTACTGATTTTTGTACATTGATTTTGTATACTGACATTTACGAAAGTTGTTTATTGTTTATCAGTTCCAGGAACTTTTTGTGAGAGCATTTAGGGTTTTCTAGGTATAGAATCTTACCATCAGCAAAGAGAGATTGTTTGGCTTCTTTTCCTGTTTAGATGCCTTTTATTTATTTCTCCTGCTTGATTGCCCTGGGTAGGACTTCTAATACTATGTTTAATAGGAATGGTGAGAGAGGGCATCCTTGTCTTGTTCCAGTTCTCAAGGGGAATACCTCCAACTTTAGCCTGTTCAGTACGAGGTTGGCTGTGAGTTTGTCATAGATGTCCCTTATTATTTTGATGAATGTTCCTTTGATGCCTCATTTGTTGAGGGTTTTTATCATGAAAGGGTATTGGATTTTCTTGAAGGCTATTTTTGCATCTGTAAAGATGTTCATATAGTTTTTGCCTTTAATTGTGTTTATGTGGTGGATTACATATATTGATTTGCATATGTAGCTTGCATCTCAGGATTGAAATGTACTTGATTGTGGCGAATTAACTTTTTGATGTGCAGATTCAGTTTGCTAGTATTTTGTTCAGAATTTCTGTGTCTATCCCCATCAGGGATATTGCCCTGTCGTTTTCTTTTTAAGTGTGTATGTGTCTTTACAAGGTTTTGGTATCAGGGTGATGCTGGCTTCATAGAATGATATAAGGAGAAGTCCTTCCTCCTCAATTTTTAGAATACTTTCAGTAGAATTGGTTGCAGCTTTTCTTTGTATTCTGGTAGAATTTGGTAAGAACCCATCGGGTCTAGGGTTTTTCTTGGTTCGTAGGTCTTTTATTACTGATTCACTTTCATAACTCAATATTAATCTGTTCAGGATTTCAATTTCTTCCTGATTCAGTCTTGGGAGGTTGTATGTTTCCAGGAATGTATCTATTTCCTCTAGACATTCTAGTTTGTATGCATAGAGGTATCCATAATAGTCTTTGAGGATCTTTTGTGCTTCTGTGGGATCAGTTGTAATGTCAGTTTTGTCATTTCTGATTGTGCTTATTTGACTTTTTTCTCTTTTCTTTGTTTCTTAATCTACCTATTGGTCTATCAATCTTGTTTATCCTTTCAACCAACCAACTTTTTGGTGTGTTGATTCTTTTTATGGGTTTTGGGTCTAAACTACGTTCTGTTCTGCTCTGATTTTAGTCATCTCTTTCCTTCTTCTAGCTTTGGAGTTAGTTTGTTCTTGTTTTTCTAGTTCCTCTAAGAGTGATGTTAGATTGTTAAATTAAGATATTTTTAACTTTTTGAGGTCAATTTTAGCATTAAAACCCTTCCCCTTAATATTGCTTTTGCTGCGTCTCAGGGATTTTGGTATGTTATGTCTCTATTTTATTTCTTTCAAAGACTATTTTGATTTTTGCTTCAATTTTGCTTTTTACCCAAAAGTCATCCAGGAGCAAGTTTTTACATTTTCATGTAATTTTGTGGTTTTGAGAGATCTTTTTCGTATTGATTTCTATTTTCATTCCATTGTGGTCCAAGAGTATGATTGGTATGATTTCTATTCTGTTGAATTTATTGAAACTTGCTGTATTACCAAGCATGTGGTCAATCTTAGAGCATGTTCTGCGGCAGACAATAAAAATGTATATTCCATGGGTGATGGGTGGAGTGTTCTGTAGATATCTATTATCATAGGTTCCATTGGTTGGGTGTTGAATTTAAGTCCAGAATTTCTTTCTTAGTTTTCTGCTTCGATGATCTGTCTCATGCTGTTAGTGGGGTTTCTGTCCACCACCATTATCATGTGCCTATTGAAGTATTTTTCTAGGCCCAGACGTACTTGTTTTATGAATTTGGGCCCTCCAATGTTAGGTGTGTAATATGGTTTGGCTATGTCTCCACCCAAATCTCATCTTGAATTGTGGTTCTCATAATCCCCACATGTGGTGGAAGGCTTAGTGGGAGGTAACTGAATCATGGAAGCAGTTTCTGACATGCTGTTCTCATTATAGTGAGTAAGTTATCATGAGATATGATGGTTTTATAAGGGCTTTTCCCTTCAGTTGGCTCTCTCGTTCTCTCTCTTGCTATCCTGGGAAGAGGTGCCTTCCCCCATAATTCCAAGTTTCCTGAGGCTTCCCTAGCCATGCTGAATTGTGAGTCAATTAAACATCTTCCCTTTATAAATTAGCCAGTCTCACTTTGGGCAGTTCTTTATAGCAGCATGAGAATGGGCTAATACAGTGTGTAAATATATATAATAGTTAGGTCTCCTTGCTGAATTGAACCCTTTATCACTATGTAATGCCTTTCTTTGTCATTTTTTACTGTTGTTGGTTTAAAGTGTTTTATATGATATAAGAATAGCAACTTCTGCTCTTTCTTGTTTTTTATTTGCATGACAGCTGTTTCTCTAACCCTTTTTACTTTGAGTCTATGGGTGTCATTACATATGAGATGGGCCTTTTGAACACAGCAGAATTATGGATCTTTTTAAAAATCCAATTTGCAGCTTTGTGCCATTTAAATGGGCAGTTTAGACTGTTTAAAGTTTAATATTGGAATTTAAAGTTTTTATGCTATCATAAAGTTGTTAATGGGTTGCTTTACAGTTTCTATCCTGTGGTTGCTATATAGGGTCTGCAGACAATGTACATAAGTATGCTTTTTTGGTAGCAGGTATGTTCTTATGTTTCTATGTAAGGAACTCCCTTAAGGATCTCTTGTAAAGTTGATCTAGTGATAATAAATTTCATTAGTTATTGCCTGTTTGGAAAAGATTTAATTTCTCCTTTGTTATTGAAGCTTACTTTGGCAGAATATGAAATTCTTGGTTGGAATTTCTTTTCTTTAAAGATGCTGAAAATTGGCACCCAGTCTCTCTTTACTTGTAAGGGTTCCACTGAGAAGTCTACTGTTAGCTTGATGAAGTTCCCTCTGTACATGATTTGGCCTCTTTCTCCAGCTGCCTTTAAGAATTTTTCCTTCGCATTGACATTGGACAGCCTGCTGACAACATGCTTTGGTTCTGTTCATTTTATGTTCAGTAACTCACAGGTGTTCTCTGGATTTCTTGTATCTAGATATCTATCAACATGAGGGAAATTTTATTGAATTATTCCCTCAAATACATTTTCCAAGTTATTCCTTTTTTTCCTTCTCTCTCAGGAATGCTAATAATTCATAAGTTTGGTTATTTTACATGATTCCATATTTACTGAAGACTTTTTTTAATGGATTTTTGTCTTTATTTTTGTCTGACTGCGTTAGTTAAAAATATTAGTCTTCAAATTTTGAAATTCTTTTTTCTGCTTGGTCCAGTCTATTGATTAAGCTTTCAATTGTATTTTGAAATTTATTAAATGAGCTTTTATTCGCCAAATCCAGAAGTTCTTATTGATGTTCTTTTTGTTTGTTTGTTTGTTTTTAGTTTTTGTTTGAGATAATCTTGCTTTTGTTGCCTAGGCTGGAATGCCATGGCACAATCTCGGCTCACTGCAACCTCCACCTCTCGGATTCAAGTAATTCTTCTGCTTCAGCCTTCCAAGTAGCTGGGATTACAGGCATGTGCCATCATGCCCGGCTAATTTTTGTTTTTTTAGTAGAGAAGAGGCTTTACCATGTTGGTCAGGCTGGTCTTGAACTCTTGACCTCAAGTGATCCTCCTGTCTCGGCCTTCCAAAGTGCTGGGATTACAGGAGTGAACCACTGTGCCTGGCCTTGATTTTCTTTTCATATGTTTTTCTTTTCCTTTATTTTCTGGATTGCTTTAAAAGTTTCTGTGTTCATTTTCAACCTTGTCTTGGATCTTATTGAGCTTCCTTGCAATCTATGCTTTGAATTTTTATCTGTCATTTCTGAGCTTTCATTTTGGTTAAGGGCCATTGCTGGAGAGCTAGTGTGATCCTCTGGTAGTATTACAACATTTAGATTTTTCATGGTGCCAGAATTCTTGTACTGGTTCCTTTTCACCTGGATATGCTGGCACTTCTAATTTTTGTCATTATTTTCATGTGGTAGGATTTTTTTATTTTTCTTTCTTTCCTTGTAATACAGTCCATGCTCATAGAAGAATCAATATCATTAAAATTACCATACTAACTAAAGAAATCTACAAATTCAGTGCTATGCTTATCAAACTACCAAGATCATTTTTCACAGAATGAGCAAAAAATTTTCTAAAATGTATGTGCAGCTCAAAGAGTCAAAATAGCCAAATCAATTCTAAGCAGTAAGAACAAAACTGGAGGTATCACATTACCCAATATCAAACTTTACAATAAGGTTATGATAGGTTACGCTAACCAAAATAGCATGGTACTGGTACAAAAGCAGACACGTAGACCAATGAAACAGAAAGAGAACCCAGAAGCAAAGTCATACAACTACAGCCATCTGATCTTCGACAAAGTCAACAAAAATAAGCAAAGGGGAAAAGATTCCCTACTCAATAAATAGAGCTGAGATAGTTGGCTAGCCATATGCAGAAGAATAAAACTTGACTCCTAAATTTTACCATATATGAACATTAATTCAAGATGGATTAAAGATTTAAGTATAAGACCTCAAACTATAAGAATATTAGAAGAAAACCTAAGAAACACCATTCTAGATATCAGCCTGGAGAAATAATTTATGACTAAGTTCTCAAGAGCAATTGCTACAAAACCAAAAACTGACAAATGGGACTTACTTAATCTAAGGAGCTACTTCACAGCAAAAGATATCAATAGAGTAAACACACGACCTACTGAATGAGAGAAAGTATTCACAAACTACACATTTGATAAAGGTCTAATATATAGATTCTATAGGAACTTATGCAATTGAATAGACAAAAACCAAACAACTTCATTAATAAATGGGCAAAGGACATGAACATATGTTTCTCAAAAGAAGACATACAGTGACTGATAAACATATAAAAAAATTCCAAGTCACTAATAATCAGAGAAACAAAAATCTAAATCGCAATGAGATACCATCTCACACCAGTCAGAATGGCTATTATTAAAAATGACAGGTGCTGGTAAGGCTGCAGACAATCAGGAATGCTTATACACTGCCAGTTATTGCAGGAATAGAATACCAAATATTGAATGTTCTCACCTATAAGTGGAAACTGATAAGTGATTAGTTTCCACTTATGGGTGAGAACATTCAATATTTGAGTGGTACTCACGAATGTAAAGATGACAACCACAGACAGTGGGACTACTAGACAGGGAAGGCAGTGAGGGGAGCAAGGGTGGAAAATTATTTTGTACTCTGCTGACTAACCTCACATCTCAGCATTAAGCAGTACACCTGTGTAACAAACCTGCACATGTACCCCCAAATCTAAAACTAAAAAAAAGGAAAATAATCAAATATAATGCTAATTAAAAATAAGTAAAAAGAGTCTTTGCTTATGTTATGAATATAGAATAGATGAATTATTACATCACAGAGAGAAAGTAAAATGATGGTCGCCAGGGACTAGAAAGAAGGGGCATTGGGGAATTATTGTTTAATGAACATAAAGTTTCAGTTTTGTAAATTGAAAAGAGTTCTGGAGATAAATACTAGTGATGTTTCCTCAACAACAGGAATGTACTTACCTCCATTATACTGTATGAGAGTTATGATTTAAGGAAATTATCTGTTAACAGCTTTTTTGATGCTCACATTAATTGAAGTGGAAAGTAGAAGTTACACTGTTACAAAATTTTAGGAACATGTGGCCATTATAATTTCTTTTTGAGGATATTTGTTGAATGGTCCATTTCAACCAAAAAAATAAATGCTTGTGTTTTTACTTTTTAAAACAATAGATTATTACAAACAAAATGTATGCTGTACCTGGAAGTAAAAAAGTGCCAAATAAGGAAGTTCAATTTTAGTTATATTCTGTCTTTCAGAGAAGGTAAGACCTAAGCCTTCTCCTCCTCAAAGATGGAATCCAATCATCCTATATTTGAATGTTCATTATTTGTGAGATTGCTAATTAATATAATATCAAATATTGAAATGTATTCTGAATAAGACTAAAACAGAGCATTATGAGAAATAGCTCTATGAAACCCAATTTGGATCAGATGAATGGTGTCTTTTGAGATTGTTGTTTACTGCTTTACTTGATGTTCTATTTGAGAAGTTATGGCAGAATATTTTTTTCTTTTTTTGTTTTAAAACTGATGAATTTATCTTGGTTTGCTATTTTCTCTTAGGTTCTCTTAATCATATATTAATTGTGTTTACCTCTGCTTTATTTTCTAAAAATTTCTTTTTTAGAAAATGTGTGCCTAATTTTTACTAATTTGTACTTTATGATATGGATTTTGATTATTAAACTTACCTTTTGTTAGTTTAGTTTCTTTATTATTCCCTTGACTTTATGTTTGAAATAATCCTGGTCTCCATGTTATATTATATATATTCTTATAAGTCCCTCTAAATACTTTTTGGAATTATGACATATTATCAATCATTACATTAATAAATATGACTTATTGTTACAAATAGGATGTAAATAGGATGTAAATGAGTAGGCATAAGTGAAAACACACTGGAAATGATCACTTTGCTTATAAAAACAATTATTATTTGGTCCCACGGTTAATATTAGTACACCATCTTCAGTGATTTATAAGCAAATTAAAGAGGGCTTACCTAACCAATACTTTTGTGATTTTTATTTAATTAATAAATTAATACATTATTGAAGAATTTTCAATCAGGCAAATTCTCAGAGTTCTGAACATTATTATAATGATAAAAAATGCCACACATTTATCTAACAACAAATCCACAGCTAAAATAAAAGTTTATAAATACATTTTAGAAAATCTTTCACCATCTGAAAAGAGCTACATTAAGGTCTTTACACATGCTATGGTATAAATAGGATAGTTTATGACCTTGCTCAAATTATCTGAAGTTGAAATCATGGTTTCCTTTATTATAAAATCAAAAAATTTATAAGTAACTAGGTTGCAGGAAAGTTTATACTGCATAATTCATTCATGTTAGACATTCATTAAATGTTGTTTCATTTTCTTATTCCTTTAGCTAAATTAGGAATTACAGTCAGGTACAACATAATGGGATTTTAGTCAATGACAGACGGCATATATGATGGTGGTCATTCAGCAAACTAAAGCTAATTTATAATTTAAGTTAAAGTATGTTTATAAATTTAGTGTAGCCTAAGTATATAGTGTTTACAATGTCTACAGTACTGTACAGTAATATCCTAGGCCTTTACCTTTACTCTCCACACATTCAGTGACTCACCCAAAGCAACTTCCAGTCCTGAAGCTCCATTTATGGTACCTGTTCTGCACAGGTGTAGCATTTTCTTAATCTTTAACAGTGTATTTTTACTGTACCTTTTTATATTTAGATATATTTAGATACACAGATACCACTGTATTACAATTGCCTACAGTATTCAGTGAAGCAACTACTGTACAGGTCTGAAGCTTAGGGTCAATAGGCTGTCCCATATAGCCTAGGTGTATCCTTGACTCTACCATCTCGGTTTGTGTAAGTACATTTTGTGATATTCGCATGATGAGGAAATTGTCTAACAATGCATTTCTTAGAACATGCCCATCTTTAAGCAACACATCACTGTACAAGAATAAAGTTTTCAGGAGCATCATCTTACTTTTGTTTTTCTATAGGACTTCAAACATTTGTTTAAAAAATCTGTGATTAGTTGATTTGTCCAAGCTTTCCATTCCCAATGTGTCTAAATCCTCAAAAGACTCTTTTTCTATGTTCATCAACTATTCCCACATTAGAGAAAAAAAATATTAACTGAATTTATTTTTTGGTTCAGAATGCTGTGTTCCTTACCCCACGTATGAAAGTTTATATCTTTTAGAAGAGAAGTTTTTTATTTTACTGAGATTTTTAGTTCTTAAGTCATAAAATGTAATTACTGAAGCAAAGCAGGTAAATTACCAATTGGACACAGACGGACACACACACACACTCTCTCCATACAAATATATCTTTATCTACAAAGAGAAGACCATCTAAATGTCTAATGTATCTGGCCAGGCCAGAGAAAGATCAATGTGTTTATTTGAAAAAGTTACCAAAGTAGATTTTTTCCCTTGGAATGTTATTTTAATTATTATTTTGAAAAGCTTTATTAAGATAAAATAGATATAAAATAAACTGAACGTATTTAATGTATACAAGTTGATGAGTTTGGACATATGCATACACTTTTGAAATTATCCCCACCATCAAGAAAATAAACTTATTTATGATCTCCAAACCTTTTCTTCCTCTGTAATTTTAAGGGATGTACTTTACACCCTATGTAGATAAAAATGGCACATCAGAAAAAAAATAATTTTTTAATATGAGAATATAAAAAATATTTTCTAGATGCAGCAATTAAACCAAGCTTAACATTCATGACATCACCTGCTTATTTTTTAAAGATGAGAACACTTAAATCTAATCTTGTAGCAGTATTGAAATATACAATATTTATTACTAACTATAGTCATCATGCTATGGAATATATCACTAAAATCTATTTTTCCTGTCTGATTAAAATTTTGTACCTTTTGTCCAATATCTTTTTTCTCCTCCAAACCCTATAGCCCCTGACAATCAACACTCTAGTCTCTGCTCCTATGAGTTTGACTTTTTTAGATTCTATATATAAGTGAGATAATACAATATTGTTCTTTCTGTGCTTGGCTTGTTTCACTTAGCACAATGTTCTTCAGATTCATCTGTGTTGTCACAGATTTCCTTCTTTTTAAAGGATGAATAGTGTATAATTGCATTCCATACATACAACACATGCACAATATTTATCCATTTGTCTGTTGATGAACACTTACATTGCTTTCTTATCTTGGCTATTGTTAATATTATTGCAGTAAACAGGGCAGTGTAGATATTTCTTTGACATAATAATTTTAATTCCTCTAAGCTCAGCCTTACTCCTAGGCTTAAGTCATTCTCCTGCCTTGGCTTCCCAAAGTGCTGGGATTTACAGGCGGGAACCATCACAACTCCCCCACGCCCAGCCTGTCATGCCACTTTCTTTTTGGATAATGAAGAGACTTCTCAACCTGGTTCTTGAACGGACGGAGAGAAAAATTAACCTCCTTTTATACATAGAAGTGGAATTGCTGGATCACGGCAATTCTATTTTTAGTTTTTTAGGACCTTACATGCTCTTTTTCAAAATAGCTAATTTAAATTCCCACCAACGGTGGGAATTCCCTTTTCTCTACATTCTCCCCAACAATTGTTATATTTTGTGTTTCTGAAAGAGCTATTTTAAGAGAAACTCCATCTAAAAAATAAAATTTTGTATGTACTGCATCCGAGTTATTACAACTTTATTTTTCCAAATAATAAGTTTTTATGTTAACCTTCCCACTCTACTCAGGAAGCAGTTGCATTAATGTAAGAACACTAGTTTCTGATGTCTATCAGTTTTCCTCTTTTATTTTTTTTCTTAACAATAATATCTATCTTTATTTAAAATATTCATATATATATTTTCTTAAATAATATTATTTTGGAAATTTTACTTAGGTTTTGGAAAGCAGGGAAGGTTAATAGATGTGCTTAATACACCTTCTTGAAACTAAAGGTCATGTTAATAGAGTTTATAAATATTTTGAAAAAGCATAATGGCAGACTTAGCATTTTCATATGACAAAAGAAAAAACTAGGAGATACTGATTCTATGACTAAATCAAGGTTGAAAATATCTAAAAAAAATTGAAACTATAATTGAAACCATGAAAAAATAGTTTAAGTTAAGGGATAATACAATTTTCCCTGAAGACTCAAAATATTTGCTCAATTTTTTGCACAAACGTATTATACAATTGGGGATAACAGATTAGTGAAATTCTCAGGAAACAATCACATTTTTGTTTACTATAATGATGTTTGGGTATTTCTAAAGGAAATAATGGCAGTTGTGGATTGATAATGCATTGAATAAGGAGATAATAATATATACAATTTGGAATATTTCAATCAGTTCTGAGACTTGTATTTTAAGGTGTACCATAAAATACTGTAGAAAACATTTTTGAGTGACTTTTTAAGAGTTGGAGGTAAGATGACATAAAGAACACTGGGGTGTCTAGAATCCATATCATACGACTCCAATATTAAAGGCAGAAATCTCATATTAAATGAAGCACACATAATTAAACTGTCCCTTAATGTGCAAACAGTTCAAGGGTTCAAGGACTTTGGAGAAGAGATTCCTGAATTGAAGACCATATACTGGATTACCTCTCACCAGGAAATAAGAATAGGTGTTATTATTATTTAACTACTTAAGAATCAAATGGACAAAATAGGTTATAATACTTTCATTGTCTGCTCTATGAGAATAAAGACTAAAGGGACGCTCAAGAAAAGGTAACAACAGAATTGTAGAGATAAGAAATTGACACGGAGACCTGAAATAATAGAACCAAAAAGTTATACATAAATGAAACTAAAAAAAAAAACTTAGGAGATAACAGAGTTCCTAAAATTTAGAGTCACAGAAAACTAATTCTGAGAATATTGCTTCTGAACTTGAAGGATAAAAAAATGATATACTGGCAATTTATAACTGTATTTATAAAACTTTGCTTTTGCAACTATATATAATAAAATTTAAAAGTAACGACAGCTATATTAGAATTTAGTTTATTTTGCTTAATTGATTTTTTCTAATTAGATCCTGGTCACTAGTTAAATTGATATGTATTTTACTTTTTATATCTTGAATTTAGATGTAGTAAAGTATCACGTGTGCTACATCATGTATTTTGGATATTTTAAAATGCAAAAATTTTGTGATAATTGGACATATATTATCAATTCTAAGAAATAAGTAGAAAGACCACTCTGAACTTTGTAAACTTAGATAGGAAAGAGACCAGAAGTGTTTGTTTCTGTATATGTGCATACTTTAAAAAAATTTCACCCATCGGTAGTTACCCAGCAACACTTTGATTCCTTCTTTTTTATGTAGAAACACAGCTCAAAGGACCAAACCCATTCTCCAGTGATTGGGACAAAAGTAGGTTAGTAGAGTTGGTTGCTAGGAGACCAATGTCAGCGTCATCTATGACCTTGCAGGATGTAAAAAATAAGTATAGATTTATCGACCTCAGTGGCACATTGTCTGAGTCCTCTGCTCTGTCTTATTTCATTTCTGTCTATCTCACTGTTTTCCTCTCTTTTTTCTCTCACATAAATACAGACATATAGGGCCATACAACTCCCTTTCTTGATGCCTTCTAATTTCTCAAAGTTATTACTTTGCTGCATTTAACCATATCATTGTCTCTCAGCTAACAAGGCACTCTATCAGCAGTGTCAGCAAATCCCAATCTTTTTAAAAGGCTTATTCTTCATACTATTGCTGTAAGAAATATAGAAATCAGTTCTACTGGGAACAGCATAATGAAAAATGTATAAACATCACAAAGTAATTTTGCTGTCACATTCAAAATGTTTTCTCAGAGTTGCATCCCCAGTTTTCACAGTTGAGGTGGTTTAGGTTAAATAATCTCATGCAGGAGAGAACTCTAACATTCTTGTCTTCTTCTTGGCATATCTTTCCTGAAATTGTTTACAATATGGATTTCATGAAGGAAAAAGTAACAGCAGAGAAAGTTAAATTACAAAATAAAAAGTTCACATCCCAATTTTTTTGTTTCAGTTTTTATAGGGATACATTATCTCAAATAGATTATAAATTACATTGCAAATAAGTGATTGATATATGTGTTTTGTTTATTTTCTTCCACCGGTTGAAATCTTAATTGGAAGGTACACAAGAATGCAGCTCTCCTTCATCTGCAGCAAAAAGCTCTACAGTTCAAACTTGCCATTGTAATTGTACTGTTTACTTGTTAAAAAACTAAAATAGGTGTGCCTATATCTCTCCAGCACAAGTATCTGGGTTCTGTAAACTATTGAATAAAAATAATATTTCAATGATAATAAATTGTAGTTGATTTTCAAAATCAGTTGATGATGATTAACAAACTGAAACCAGATAAATGAACTGTAAAGCTTTCTGTTAAAGTGAAAACTTGTGATTGTACAAAGAAAATTTCATACAAAGCTTAATATCTATGATAGGCTGCATAATAGAATTTAAAATAATTTATTTGCATTCCCTGTTTCTAATACATCTTAAAATAATGACTAATTATCAAGAAAACAGAAAATAGTTACTGAAGCTTATCATTTAGATGTTTACTGAATTTATATGAAAGAAAATATAATACATCAAATTCCTAATCTTGAGAGGGTAGAAAGATATTTATAAAGAATTAATACTTATCCTACCAGTATATGAACTGGTCCTTAGAAATACAGTTCTTTTCTTTTCTTTTCTTTTCTTTTTTGAGATGGGGGTCTCACTCTGTTGCCCAGGCTGGAGTGCAATGGCACGACCTTGGCTCACTGCAACCTCTGACCACCCCTGTTCAAGAAATTCTCCTGCCTCAGCCTCCCTTGTACCTGGGATTAGTGCCTACCACCATGTTGGCCAGGTTGGTCTCTAACTCTTGACATCAGGTAATCCACCCACCTCAACTTTCCAAAGTGCTGGGATTACAGGCATGAGCTACCACACCTGGCTAGAAATGCACTTATTTTCTCTGTGCTGAAGACATTGGTTATGTTCATAGTTACAGATATGTCATTCAGGACAGCAAAGTTACACTGTTCTGTATAAAAATTTAGTGGTTTTTATGATGTTGGAAAGAGGTGTTAGAAAATTATGGAAGAAATGGATAATAAAGACTATTAATATTTTAACTAAAAATGATGAGTTTTGAAATTTAAATCCAAACTTTATATGGCATACACACAAACCTAGGAAGCAAAGAAGAATTTGCTGAAAAGGCAGAAGGAAGCAGCTCTAGGATTTCTTTAGGTGTAACTGTTGAGTTGTTACTTGTGAAATATATGAACCAGAAAAGATTCTCTAAAACCACTTTAGAATTGTGGAGCAAGTTTTAGAGCAAAAAGCAAATGTGTGATCAGATGTTGAGAAGAATAAGAAAGATGAATTAGGAGAAGAGTAAAGAGTAAAGGATTGAGTAAAACATCTGTGGCAAAGCTTTTGCCAGATGACCTTATCATCTCTGAAAATAGGTTATGTTTCTCTTAATTCTATGAGTTTCTGGAAAACCAAATACAAATTACATTTCAACATGTTGAACATAAATATAAATTTTATTTTAATAAAAAACAAAATGATACATTCATTTGATATTTATTCATTAACCAAAGAAACCATTGAGTGCATGTTATGTGCTAAACCTTTTTACAACTGATTTCTGAGTCTAATGGAGGAGACAGGTATGTAAAAAGATAATTATAATGCAAAGTAACAAAAAGAGCTAATAAATGTAGGAAAAAATTGCTGTGGTGGCTGGGTAGATTTGCTCATAATTGGCATATACATTATTATTATAGTGGTCCCAGGGCATGTTTAAGATATTCCATAGAAACTAATATAGTACTTTGCACATTGTAAAGTGCACATTGTAAAACTCTGCAGATGGTGATTTGGTTCTAGTGATTAGCTTATTTTATGCAAAGAAACCTAAGAAAATTACCCTAGAAAACATACATTTATATTAAAAATCATCTCTGCTCCAAAAGTCTTTTTCCCCATAATTTATTTATGAATACTTTGAAATGATTAGAATAATTCTAAACCTGATTTCATGTCCTATTGCCAAGTTTACTTCAGACCAGGACATCAACACACACACACACACACACACACACACACACACACACACACACACACAAAATCAGTCAGGGGTAATAACAAGAAAAAGAAAATGTCATAGATGCTGACATGGTTGCTGTGTCCCCACCCAAATCTCATTGTGAATTGTAGCTCCCATAATTCCCATGTGTCATAGGAGGGACCTGGTGGGAGGTAATTGAATCATAGGGGCAGGTCTTTCCCATGCTTTTCTCATGATAGTGAATAAGTCTCACAAGATCTGACAGTTTTATAAAGCGGAGTTCCCCTACACAAACTCTCTTGCCTGCTACCATGTAAGATGTGATTTTGCTCCTCATTTGCCTTCTGCCATGATTGGGAGGCCTCTACAGCTATGTGGAACTGTGAGTCCATTAAATCTCTCTCCTTTAAAATTACCCAATTTTGGGTATGTCTATATTAGCAGTATGAAAACCGACTATACATATGCAAAGTTGTATCAACCAGAAGCACCCATAATCACTTAGAATAGCAAAGCTACTCAGTTTTACTCTGAATACGTGCACATACTTTACATGTTGATTCAGTGAGTCCCAAAGTTCTCAAAGGGTATGAAAAATATATGACAGTTGTTTCAGAATTTATTTCTCTACACTAATATGAAAGTTAAATTTTATGTAAATTTTCTAAATAATGGCAACATTACTTTTGTTTTCTCAAAGTTTGTAAATAATTTTTGGGAAAAGCACTAGATTGTCATGGTTGCACAGAGCTAAAGGGACTATAGTTTTTCCTGCTTAATATACTTTTTCTAACAACTAATCATTCAAATATCCTCTTCTGACATAAGATATAAGTATAAAGTATCATGGAAGTTGCTCTCTCAATAGTACTTTATCTATAGAAAATCATTTATGCAAGCAAAATCTAAGTAATAATTTTCCTCTTTGGCCTCCTCCAACTCACAGGTGCAGCTTCTTAGGTTCAGAGAAAATGAAATACACCAGGAAGAAATGTATGCTATCAGTGCATTCTCTCATTAGCCTCTGCTTCAGGTCTTACTTCACACTTTGTAATTATCAGAGTTTTCTATACTTCTCTGGAAAGCCATAAAAAAATCTACAGGTTTAACAGGATGAACATTTAAAATGAAGCTTCAAAGTTTTTCATACAAAATAGATTTTTGTAAAAATATTAAGTCTAAGATTATTTTCTGATTCCTGGGGTTTACTAAATTATCAGTTAATGCTTAGAAAACTGTGGTAGGATACTGCACTAAGCATGATTAGGTAAGTAGGAAAATACAATTCAAAGCAGCGAGAAAATGTGACCAGCATACAATAAAACTATCTCTCAATTTTGCACAGTTGTTTCTCGCTGAATTAGCAGATCCATGACTATTATCTCCTGCAACTTTCCAATTGGTCTCTAGGTATGTCAACTCTTGGAAAGGCTGATGGCCCTACATTCGCAGAGCTAAAGTGGGTCTTGTATGTAATTGAAACATTTAAGGGTGGGTTAAATGGCTGCCTTTGATCCTATAGGGAAAGCACATCAAGTACAGGCATGATATGGGATAGCCCCACTGGTCTGGTTAATAAAACAAAGGACACTGCAGAAAGTTAGTTATCAGAGGCCTTGAAAGCTCTGTACAACAATGCATTACATGCAGTAGCCATTTAGCTTTAAAATCACAGGATTAAGCAAGTCTGGAAGGTTTAGGAAACTTAAAAAAACCCCAAGGTATCAAGCAAAAATTCACAAGGGCTTCTTTGGGTGCCCTATTGATTCTGCTAATTCAACAAGGGATAATTGTAGAAAGTTACTGGACACATTTAAAACTTCCTAAAGCACAAGGTTTCTATCAAACACTGGCCTATGGGCAGAGGTCTGCAAAAGCCTCTTTAAGCTTGCAAAGCTAAATGAGCATTGGAGCTTTAACCCTCAAAGTGTTTACATGCAGAGTCTTTGATTTGCCAAAGGGGAAAAATAATTGTACTTCTAAACCAAGTAGTTTTAGCCTATAACAAATCTACAAAAAGATCAGGATCTTGTTTTGCTTGTACTTATCCAAATAGGAAACAATTCTGCCACAGAATGATGTTTTGAAACCTAAACAACTTTAATTTTTTAAATATATTTTGAGAATTAAAATTCAGTGGAGTTGTGCAACTATTTTTTTTAATTGTATGGGCTTGTAGTTAGGAAACATTTTTATTTAAGTAAGTGGGACTTTTATTTCCTTTGTGAGTATGCAAAAGATCTTTGTTAAGGCAAATTTTTTTAAATATTTTTTCTCATTTTTTATTAAGGATTGATGAAGTGCTAACATTTATTCCACTGCTGCCTTCTGAGTGCCAACCAAATTGAGAACAACTACAAAAAATGAGGTAAGAATTTAAATATTAAATGTTAAAATACACACTTAATATTGTTACTATTATATTAGGTGAAAAAGTTTGGGCTTTGAAAGCAAAGTAAGACTTCTGATTTTATCCATCTTTCTCAACTTAACCTTGGAGCCTTTTTCTTGGGAGTGTTGGTTATTTTGAGCAGAGATTTACCTGTTGAACTGCACAGAGAATAACCTTTCATACACTCTAGAATTCAGCAAGCCAGGGCTGAGAGAATGTTGCCTTATTCTAATTCATGCAGACTTCCTGCATGAGGGCGGGAGTGGTGAGAGTGAACACACATCCCTGGTGGGCACACTGATGATAGAGAAAGTGAAAAAGAGAAAGCTGAAGCCAACAATGTGTGTCACCTGCAAGCTGTAGCCTTTGCCCCAGTGTACTAATTAGCAAAGTCACTCATCTTCTTCTGGGGAGGAGGAACTAAGTAGGATGGAGAAAATGGTGGAAGCTTCCTCCCCAGTTCTAACCTAATACAATGGCAGAATTGGCAAAGTTATTATTTCATAGGTCAAGGAAGGAATGTGGGAATAAAATTCTCCCAGTTTTTTAAATCTTGTCTTGCCTATAATGAATAGGCTATACAAGATCATGAAGAATTGAGGAATGCACTTTTGGTGTACTATAAAAATGCCTTTGGTGTACTACAAAAGTGGGCTCCTTGTGTGCCCATTTCACATACAATTTAAATAATACAACAATTAGAAAGGCAATATTTTATTTCTTTTTGAGATAGAGTCTCACTCTGTTGCCCAGGTTGGCATGCAGTGGTGTGATCTCAGTTCACTGCAACCTCCACCTACTGGTTTCAAGAGATTCTCCTGCCTCAGCCTCCCAAGTAGCTAAGGTGATTACAGCTGACTGCCACCACACCCAGATAATTGTATTTTTAGTAGAGATGGGTTTCATATAATGGTCAGGCTGGTCTGGTCTCAAACTCCTGACCTCAGGTGATCCACGAGCCTTGGCCTCCCAAAGTGCTGGGATTACAGGCGTGAGCCACTGCGCCTGGCTGGAGATCTAGTTTTTAAGGTTCTTACACATT
>CAUYQU010002240.1:0-25395 GCA_963574635.1 Cheracebus regulus | reverse complement strand
CAGATATAGGTGAAGGGGAGGAAGGCAACAAATTACACTGCCACGTGTGTACCTATGCAACAATATTGTATGTTCTTCACATGTACCCCAAAACCTAAAATGCAATAAAAAAATAAAAAAAAATAAAAAAAAAAAAATAAGATGATTAGTTGAATTTTAATTCCAGATAAACAAAGGATCATTTTTAGTATAACTATGTCTCAAATATTGCCCAGAACATACTTAAACTACAAAAATTAACAATTTTTAGCATTTGTATTTAAAATGTTATACTAAAAATATCTATCTTTAGTATAACATTTTATAAGTATACATTTTATACTTATACTAAAGATATGTATTTTTAGCATAACATTTTAAATACAAATTATACATTTGTATTTTAATATTACAAATGTATTACATTTTAAATACAAAGTATAACCTTTTATACTTATACTAAAAATATATATTCTTCACTTACCTGAAATTCAAATTTATACTATATTATACTTATACTAAAAATATAAAACATTTAAAAACATTTTTAATTTTTAAATGTTAACAAAATAAAAACATTTTATGCTTATACTAAAATATTCTTCACTTACCTGAAATTCAAATTTATACTATATTATACTAAAAATATATATTTTTAGTATACTAAAAGTATATATTTTTAGTATAAGTATACTAAAAATATAAAACATTTAAAAACATTTTTAATATTTAAATGTTAAAAAAAAATTTTATACTTATACTAAAAATATATATTCTTCACTTACCTGAAATTCAAATTCAACTGTTTATCTTGTGTTTTCTCTGGCAACTCTACCAAATCATGTCTCCCAGGAGTCACACGTTTTCATAGTCCCCTCCCACAGGGCCTCTGACCATGTGACATGCTTTGGCCAATGAGCTATCAGCAAATACAGCACAGGTAGAGACTTCCTAAATGCTTGTGCGAAGAAACTAGTCCTCTTGGAATGCTCCTGCCACCATGTGAGGAAACTGGGTGTAGCCTCATGGAGGATGAAAGACCCCCTGAAGAGAGAAGTTCAGCTGATCCAGCTGATTTAGCCCCAGCTGACCTTCCAGCTGAATCCAGCCAGGCAGGCAGCCCACAGAACCATGAGGAATAATATAATAATGCATTGTAGTCTTAGGCCATCTCCACTGCCGCTACCTCAGCTGAGGCGCCATCAGCTCTTGCATCACCTCTCACCTGGATTGTTGCACTACCCTTCTAATTGATTTCTCTCTTTCTCCTCTTGTCTCTGTTACCTATTCTTTACATACCAGCTAGAGTAAACTTTCAATGAGATTATGCCATTCCCATGCTTAAAACCCTCCAATTGAGTTTTAGGGGTAGTTTATGTAGCAATAGATAAATGATACAGTATACCTTATTATAATTCACTTAATAAAGATTTCTGGAGCACCCAGTATATGCTAAAATAGGTAGATGAGCTAGAGTTCCCAGAGTGCTGTGATTCACCTACATTAGAATCACCAACATTTTATTTGTTAAAAATCCATATTCATGGACCAGTCCTATTGAATCAGCATGTTAGAGGTAGGACTAATTTGCATTTTTAACAAACCTCCCTGGGGATTTTTAATCCTCTTTAGAGTTTGAAGATTACTGCATTAAAGAGACACAAAAATCTATAGACATTGCTGTGCCCTCAAGCTATGCAATCCAGGGAAGGAGACAGAAGGGTACACAGGTACTTATAATACAAGCCAGAAGGAAATGACTGCCAAAAAAAAAAAAAGAGGGAAAAGGAAAACCCCATAAGCCATAAAGAAAGGTGAGATTAACTCTGAGGGGGAAATACTAGAAGGTTTTTACAGAAAAAAGACCTCAGAGCTAAGCCTTATAGCCTGAGTATGCATCTGCTCAGGGTAATAGAAAAGTGCTGAACTAAGAGCTTGGCTTTCTGGGTTTGGGTTTCAGCCATCATTTAGGGTGCAACTACTCTTTGTAAGGTAATGTACTAGGCTCTCTAGAACCACCCTTTAGAATAACTCTTTACAACAACTCTGCAAGATAAGTATTATGGTCTTGTGTTTTAATAAGAAAAGAGGCTCAGAGAGAGGGTGTTACTTGCCAAAGGACACATAGCTAGAAGTTGCCCAAGCGAAGGTGCACTGCCTATCTGTCTGACTCTTTAGCCCAGGTACTTTCACTGTGTTACACTGCTGACCTCAAGGAGCTGGCTCAGCCTTCTGCGCCTCCATTTTCTCATTTCTGGGATGGGACAGAGCACACAAGATGATTTCTGAGGCCCTGCTATCAAAGCCAAACCAACTCTACTCTAGATAGTAATTGTACTTGATGTTGAAGGGTAAATGGGTTCAGTAACCAGAAGAATGAACCTCACCCTTAAGGATTTGTTGGCATGTATCCAATCCAGAAAATACCAGACAAGAGCCACCTGCCTGTCACTTTCAAAAACTGTAGCTCTAAAGACCTGCCTACCTCTTGCAAGAGAACAAGAATGAGAGGGAAAGGTAGGATGGAGGGAGAGAGGCAGGCTAGTAAATATTTGAGTAACTGAAGGAGTGACTAAAAGGGTAAAGAAGGTAATGAATGAATGACACAGAAACAGAGGGCTGGGAAGCCTTGATAAAATGGGCTGCAGTTCCTCGGTCAAATTAAGAAGAAGGTCATCTGCTTGAGAGTAGGGGAAATGAGTTGGGGAAATATGTGCTCCAAAGACAAGAAGAATTTTGCAAGTGTCCACGGAGGCAGGCAGTAAGACAAGGTATACATGTGTGGCAATACCTATCTGTGCAGCTTTGGCTTTTGATGGTCCAAAAGGAAGGGCAGAGAAAAGTAGAGGGGCAGAGGAATCCCAGAAGGTGAAGGAGCACCTGAGCCCTAAGACAGTGATAGCAGCCCCAGACCAGCTGCCTTGGAATAAAGGCTGAATGCAGGGCATGTGACACTCCCTGCCCTATGTTCTGTCCAAAGTGGTTGAGAAGCCACTAATTGATGATGAGATAAACAGAGAGAGTTCAATGCAAAAGGTCAGTGAGGACATTAAGATGCCTTGGTAGTGAAGTTTTGGGATCATTAGATTCTGAGTCTGTGCAGGTTAATGTGATGGTCAAGGATATCAGCCCATGCCGAGAGCCCTCAATTCTACACCAAATTAAGTCAATTCAGATCATTTAATTAACTGTTCTGAAGCTTTCTCTCACTTTAAAGAGAATAAAAATACTTCCATTTTATTCTGATTTCTCAGAAAAGAAGACTATACATGTAAGCACTGCAAAAATTATAAAGTGTTTTTAAAATGCAAGAGGTCGCTGTTGTTAACAAAGGAAATCTTCCAGAGGAGGAGTAAAGAACCAAGACATACATGCCAAGCACCAGGCACTATTATAAACTATGTCGCATCATGTAATCAGTGCAACCCTAAAAGATGTGTTGTTATTTCCAATTTGCAGGTAAGGAAACTGAGCCCAGAGATCTCTAGCCAATAGGAAACAGAGTCCCACACAGTGTCTGGCTGGGTGCTTCCCAGACTGGGATTTGTGTGTCACTGTTTGATTTCCCTTTCATGGTGCGATCCAGAGGAGTCATCTCTTCAAATATTTCCCGTGCTACAGCATCTTTTCCATTGCCAAAAGCCATCCTATTGATTGAACCCAATTAAAAGAATCACATTAACAGGAATCCAATCTAGCACTTGAGTTTTCAATAATGTTTAATACTACTACTTCCTTCTAGTTAAAAGGGTACGCGTTGGAAAGGAGTATTAAATTCAGATAGGCCCCTAATTGAGGCTCTCTTCCAGTAGTAATAATGATAAATTCTATTTACATAGAATGTTATTTAAACAATTCAAGGCATCACATATTGACCTGCATGTTTGAAACCGAACCTTCTATTTTCCCCCTACAGTTTCCCACCCTTGGGTCCCCTTACCAGTCTTCCTCATCTCAGCCAACATCACTAGCATTTGTTCTACTGCCAGGTCCAATGTTTAGGGGCATCTTTTTGTTCTCCCTCACTCTTTCCTTGTTCCCCATCCAGCCCTGGGTCCCATACCCATCCTCACTGCCATGCTCACTGCCAGCGCCACACCCCACATCTTTCATTTATTTTTCTGCCCAGGCCTTCTTTCTAACTGGTCCTCCATTGCTAGTCTTAGCCTACTCTTATCATTCTCACACAGTAGCCTAAGCTACCTCCTTAAAACATAAACCAAAGTAAGTCAACTCCCTGCTTAGACTCCTCCAACCATCTGGAGTTACTCGTATCGTACCAGTGTTAATTTGTAGGTCCTCATCAATGTACCATGGTTAAGGAAGATATGAGCATTAGTGGAAACTGGGAAAAGAGCATCAGAGAAATCTCTATTATCTTTACAATGCATTCATAAATATAAAACTATTTCAAAAAATTTAAAAATGTTTTTAGTCCTCCAGTTCTCCAAAGATGTTCCTTCACCTTGGACTAGGACTGATGCCCTCCCACAGCCTGCCTATCTGTTGTATACTAGTTCTTATTACCTTCTCCTTGCTCCCCAAACTCCATCCACTGTGACTTCCTCTCAGTTCCTAGGAAACACCAGGCTTCAAAGTCCTTCCTCAACTGGAGTTTTTTTCCCATGCTACCTTTTTCTCTTGGTCACTTCTTTCTCTGTTTTTCATGTTGCTTCTTTTTGGTTCTCAGGTCTCAGTTTAAAGAGCCCCTGCTCAGAGAGGTCTCTCTGACCCCCTTCCCCTCACATCTACAGTGGTGGTTTCCTCTTGAACCCTGCAGACACTGCTTGTAACTAGTTAGTGTGCTTACCTCCTTCTTGTGTCTTACACCTCACTGTGGGCTCCGTGAAGGCAGAGACCTTGCCTGTCTGTCTCATCACCCTCATATCCTTCATCTCTAGCACAATGTCTGGAACATGGAACATGGCTGAAATGATTCTCCTGTCTCCTCCCCATTGCCCTGCAATGCAGTTCCTAAATGGGCATTTGGTGTCTTTAATGTTCTCTATGTCTGATACTATGATTTTCTTTAGAGAGCAGCCCCTTAGGGACCTGGAGAAACATGTCTTCATCAGGGTTACGTGGAAATAGATAAATTGTAAAATTTACCTATATTTTAGAAAATTGACCTCTTGAGCAAGATTGATTTTTTTAAGTGAGAAAAACCCCTTGCTGCCTTCATGTCCTATTTTATGCCCTTCCCCAACACAGCCCATTAAAAGGAGCTAGAAAACACAATATTCAGAGATGAAAGAAATCAGCCTGCCACTGAGACCTTCGTTCCTAATTCAGGAAGCTGTGTCTCAGGGGACATCCTTCCATCATCCCCCGAAAGCTGCTGATATCTTGTGACCCTTAGCTCAGCATTTTGGTGCTTGGATTTCTTCCCTTTCCCTGTATTCTAGTTCTATGGATCAGACGACTATTGAAATTACAAAGATTCTGCATATCATGCATGGGAAGGGGACAGCCTTCAAAATGTAATGTGGTTCTGTTTTAGTGAATAAGAAAATGTGATAGAAATAGCTGCCATTTATTGCACACTTTGCTGCATGCTGTCACTGAGCAAAGTGTTTGCCTTATATTATCTCATTTGATTCTTCACAATGATGTTGTCCCAATGCCTAGGACAGGCACATCATAGGTGCTTGATAAACGTTTACCTATTAACAAATGAACAATCCTCCAACATAGGTATTGTGAATATCCTTGTTTTATAAATGAGGATCCTGAGTCTTAGAAGTACCAAGTAATTTGTGAAACATGACACAAGCAGAAAGTGGGAAATCCAGATTGACTCTATCTCAAATCTTACCAGTTTAACAGCTCGTCATCACAGCCCTCCAATTTCAATTCCAAAACTCATTTTGGATACAGGTTCATAATATTGCCTGCTCTTAAAGTACTTAATACTCCCTCAAATCTAAGGACTGTCATCCTCATACGCAGGACTTCTCTACTGATGTTCCAGATAATTGCATCCACATTCTGTTCTAAATGAAAGAACAACCTCATCAAGAGACCTTTCTTCAAAGTAGCATTTGCCCTTTAAATTTGAAAGCCGTCTGACACTGTATTTCTTTCATTAGTTCAGGGTTGCTAGATTTCCAGTCTCTTCTATAGCCAGTAGATGTACAGGGAATACTCAGAGGTTAGGAAGTCCAGATCAGTTTGTCTGAGTAACCCCAATGGTAGAAACACTGGTTTGACTGGTGTTCTCACCAGGCTGCTGATCTGAACCCAGGAGAGCAGAGTCAGCTAGCCCTCCTAGCTTACAAGGCATCTAGCCTCCACATGTGGAACAAGAATCCATGGTGAGGAGGGGGGGAGGAAACCTAGGCAAGGAGGTACATAAGAGAAGCATCTCTTAGAAAATGAAAAACAATGATTGAAGTCCTATTTATTGAACAGGACAATCATGTAGGAATCTAATGGGAATGGGGCCCCTGGAGTTGTACAGTGTAGTGGACCACTGCACTAAACACCTTCTGCAGCTTCTCTCAATTAATTCTCACAAGAAACCTTTGTGTAAACAGTATTATTAGCTGCAAATTCAATGAGGAAAGTGAGGCTCAGAGAGATCAAGCATCTTGCCCAAGGTTACACAGCTACTTTATGAGAGAACTTTACCAACTATTATGAAAATCAGTAAGAATATGGAAAAGGCCTGTGTAGTGGTGAAATGGACTGGTAATATGGTTTGGATCTGTGTCCCCATCCAATCTCATGTTGAAACGTAATCCCCAATGTTAGAGGTGGGGCCTGGTGGAGGTGATTGAATCATGGGGATGGATTTCTCATGGATGGTTTAGTACCATCCTTTTGGTACTGCCCTTAAAATAATGAGTGAGTTCAGCTGGGCACAGTGGCTCATGCCTGTAATCGCAGCACTTTCGGAGGCCGAGGTGGGTGGATCACAAAGTCAGGAGATTGAGACCATCCTGGCCAACATGGTGAAACCCCATCTATACTAAAAATACAAGAAATTAGCTAGGCATGGTGGCACGAGCCTGTAATCCCAGCTACTCAGGAGGCTGAGGCAGGAGAATCTCCCAAAGCTGGGAGGTGGAGGTTACAGTGAGCCAAGATTGTGCCACTGCCCTCCAGCCTGGGTGCCTGGGTGCCTGGGTGACGGAGCACCTGCTTCCAACTCAAAAAAAAAGAGTTCTTGCAAGATCTTATCATTTAAAAGTGGGTGGTACCTCTCCCATCTCTCTCTCACTCCTGCTCCTGCCACATGAGACGCTTGCTCCCCCTTCACCTTCCATCATGACTGGAGGCTTCCTGAGGCCTCCCCAGAAATAGATGCCTATGTTATGCTTCCTGTACAGCCACAGAGCCATGAACTAATTCAGCTTCCCCTTCCCCTTCCATCATGACTGGAAGCTTCCTGAGACCTCCCCAGAAACAGATGCCTGTGTTATGCTTCTTGTACAGTCACAGAACCATGAGCCAATTAAACCTGTTTTTTTTTTTTAATTACCTGGTCTCAGGTATTCTTTATAGCAATGCAAGAATAGCCTGACACAACTGGGCTTTGGGAAACCTGGGTTTTAGTCTGAGTATTTGTCTCACTTGGTATGTGTTCATGGGCTAGTCTCTTCCCTACTCTGAGCCTCAGTCTCCTCTGTAAAAGGAGGAAACTGAACCATATTGGGCAATTTTATTGGCTTACAGCCTGTGGATAGCTGGTGTTTGGAAAACAGAAGAGGGGAACCTAGAACAAAAAGAAAAATGGAGAAGACATACAAGGATCACAGGAGGTAATGCTTGACCTAGGGTTTAAAAGACAAGTAAAAAGCTGGGCACTATGGCCCATGCCTAGAATCCCAACACTTTGCGAGTCTGAGGCAGGAAAATCTCTTGAGCCCAGGAGTTCAAGACCAGCCTGGGTCACACTGGGAGACCCTGTCTCTACAAAACATTAAAACATAAAATAAAATAATAAAAGATAAAATAAGGGTTTGTTGAATCAGATAAAAAAAAAGGGGGGGGATTGGGATTTCAAGCATTGGGAAAAGAATGTTCTAAGGGATAGAAGTAGTAAAGTAGTAAGCATAATGATGATGAATACTCCTGGCTCTGAAGTCAGAAAGGCTGAGACACGAATCGAGCTTCACACTTCCCAGCTGGAGAGTCATCTAGTTAACGTTATCTCAGTTCTCTCATCTGTAAAAACAGGGATACAGGAGAACCTACTTTATGGGTATGGAGAAGATCAAATGAGATCATCTACATAGTTCCTGATCTAACATAACCATCTGATATTAGTACCTGCCTTTACTATTACTTCATTTTTGTCACAAAGGCTTGAGCAAATATCACATTCAGGGAAGGCAAGTGGTTTGTTGTAACTGTCCGTTCACCAGTACAGCAAACATTTATTGATAGCACGTGTGTAGCAGATATGTTCTGAATTAACAGGGATGGGAGGTAGGAACAGTGAGAGGAAATACAGTGGGGGTGGGGGTGGCAGTGGTGAGGTCATAGAGAGCCTACTATGCTAAAAAGAGCAAATGACCATTATCTTGCAACTATGATGAAGCCTAGAAGGATTTTAATCTAGGGGATGACATTGCAGAAGAGCAGGTTGACTCTTCTACAGGTTTGACTATTGCAGAATAGACAAACTGGAGTCAGGGCAATGAGTCAGAATGCAGCGTATGCTCAGGGGAACTGAAATGCTGCCCTGACTTGGGGTAAAGTTGGGGCTGTAGGTAGGGACAGTGGTGATGGAGATGAAATGGTAGGTGAAAAATATATTAAAGAGATGGAAACTATAATACAGAACATGATAATAGATTGGATGTTGGAACGGACGGAAAAGAAAATAAAGATGTGAATATATAGATGAATGGATGGATGGATGGATGACAGGTTTAGATGTGAAGCAGCTCAGTTGCTTTAGACAAAATATTTTTCATATTCTATGAAGAGGCATTTTTCAACTCAATAGTCTCCCAAGTAAGTGACACCCATTTTACAACCAGGATATTTGTAGCATACGTAATCTAAAATACTTTGAGCTTCAGAATTATGCTTAAATTGTTTCGTATGTTGGCCTCTGAAAACCCCTATGGGTTGCATTGTGAGCCAAGGAAGGTCCACTGCAATGGAAGATGAAAAACCTCCACCTCTGCAGCTTATTAACTGGGAGGGTCTTGGGTGGATTGCTTCTCTTCCCTGCCTCTCTGATGGCTTTTTATTTTGTTTGTTTGTTTGATTTTAATCTATGAAATGAAGTAATTGAGTTAGATGTTCTGGGAATTTCTACCCAGTCCTAACATTTCCTATGTAGAATTAGATGTCTTATGGCATCTGGAACACCAGAAAGTGTGTTTTATTAAATTTATTTACATTAATAAATATGTCAAACATTTACCTAGGTGTATATTCTAATTAGGATAACTTTCCCTTTAAATGCAATACCTTATTTCTGTTACTAGATTGCCTGGATTTGAACCTGCCCTGGAAAATACTAGCTGTAGAACCTTACACTAGTAACGTAACCTTACTCCATAAATCTATTATTTTTAAGAAGATATTTGCAAGAATAAACAAATGTGTCTCTATTAAAGGTTATAAAACAGGAAACTACTGGGTTAGGCTTCAGTTCAATTATCTCTCTTCTACCTGCTCTTCTGCTCCTCTAGCTGGAAAGACTTTGTCTTCAGTTATATTACTGAAATGAGATAGAATGCCTACATTTTCCAAGCATTACGTTCCATCTGGAAGCCTGGGGTTGGTTTGGTAGGGACTCCAGACCTAGCAGGCACTATCCCTTAGTATTTCACTCTACCCACAGCTGGACTCCAGAAACCTTGGAACTTTATCTTACCATAACCTGAAATAATGATCACTGCATACTTCACAAATGTACTTTACAAATGTACTTTACAATACATACTATACAAACATACTTTACAATATGTTTGCATTGGCACTGCAAATTGGATTAGCTAGAAACACCTTCAACTGCCATAGATGGCAGAGTGGCAGAGCCTAACATTCAACCTATTGTTTTTTACAAATTATTATTCCTCACCTGTCATCCCACCTGAAAGTTCACTATAAACATTTGTTTTATACAAGTCATACTATAAAGCTAAACCTTAAGTTTTTACCAGCTAATGCCTGATTACTTTCCAAATCCACCAGAATGATAAGCAGACACAAAAGTGAATCTTGCTATGAACTGATCAGTTGCAGGGAAAGGAGCCAATAAAAGGTAATTCCTACTATGGTACAATTTTCACAGGGGTTCAGACTAGGCTGAGAAGTGCAGAGAATTGTGTGCCCACACTTGAACTTCACTCAGGTGTTTTGCTCATCAGAAGTTATATGACTACAGAAACACAATGCCAAACCAACTCAATAATTAATGTATAAAAGTGTCCAAAGTCTATGACTGTGGAATCAGCCATGTGACTCAAAGTTCTTTTTTGTTTGTTTCCTTCCAGTTGCCAAACAATTTCCATGATAATAATGTCAACCAAAAAATAGCACCAACATGGTGTCAGGTATTAAATGTCTCTTTAAGAGACTCTTCAGATGCTGAACATCTGCACTGAATGCACTGAGTTAAAGCAGCAAACAGATCTTCCTCATCACCTTCTCCAAACTTTAACAGACTGAAAAAGAAAGAACAGTTTCTGTGAAAACCTCACTCAGGCTGCAGCTTATTAGCCTTTTGTGTCCCGGAGCTAAAGGGGCACACAACAGTCTTTCAAAGCACACACAACAGTCTTTCAAAGCACAGAGAGGGTGAGTTGGCTAGAAACAAATACTAGCTTGACTAGAGTTAATCTTCAATATAAGAAATAATATTTATCTCCAAGTGTGGGGCAAATTACATTTCAGGTGAGTTTGGGAGGCTGCCTTTCTTCAAAAATCCCCAGTACATACTTCCTACAAAAATGAATTCTCTGCCTCATATCTTAAAGAGTTTCATCTGAATATTCATTACTTCGGAATCTGGGGAGATGAGAAGGGTTTGAAAGACACAGGACTCTGGTTTTACAGGATCTGATTCTGTTGGCGAGGAATTTTGACTACATTTCTGTGACTGCAACCTATGAGTCATTTGAATGAATGCTTTCTTCTCATTCAGATGAGATATCTCAACCTTCACACCTTCTTCACAAACCTGGTTCCATGGGATGTGAAACCCAATAGCAAATCTAGTAGGAACTATTGCTGGAGAGGTTAATGAAAATGCTTATTCCAATAGACATAAACTGAAACTTCAGAGAGAAAATCATGTCACCATTAATAGTTTGTGCTTTGGGTTTGCAGTTAGCAGATCTATGAATTTGGGCAAATTACTTGGTCTTTCCAAAGCTTATTTTTCTCATCTGAAGAATGGAAATCAGAATATTCTCCCTGAAGGGCAAACATAAGTCTCAAAAGCACTCAGCATGGTGCCCTGCATCTTATAAGTGCATGATGAACATAAGGTGCTATTGTGAGTGAACAGAGAACAGAAATAGAATTAAGTAGAATTCAGAAAATGGGCATGGCACCAGATCTGCAGTCCTCTAGACTACATACAGCCCAAGGCTGTGAACACCTCATCCAAAGTGAAAGAGAGAAAAGGAGAGTGGTTTTCTTTTTCTTTTTTTGTTTTTTGTTTTTTGTTTTTTTTTTTTTTAAACTGAGTTTCACTCTGCTGCCAACAGGCTGGAGTGCAATGGCAGGATCTCGGCTCACTGCAACCTCCACCTCCCGGGTTCAAACAATTCTCCTGCCTCAGTCTCCCGAGTAAGTGGGACTACAGATGTGTGCCACTACACCCAGCTAATTTTTGTATTTTTAGTAGAGACAGGGTTTCACCATGTTGGCCAGGATGGTCTCAATCTTTTGACATCGTGATCTGCCTGCCTCAGCCTCCCAAAGTGCTGGGATTACAGGCATGAACCACCGTGCCTGGCCAGGAGAGTGGTTTTCTATTGGAACTTCATGAGCTTGAGAACAAGACCCCCTCTCCCGACCTTCCTATCTCTGTACCATTAATGCCTTGTGCAGGGCTTGGCACATAGAAAATGCTGAATGAATGAATGAACGGATGAATGAATAAATTGAATAAATGAATGAGCCTGTCAAAAAATCAATGGCATTAAAACCGTGGTGATAATGAAGATATTATTTAGTAAACACTATACATGTATTTAGTAAACATACATATAGTATTTACTATATGTCTAAAACATATATAGGGTTTACTAAATGCCAGGTACCCATAGCAAGCACTTTAAATAGATCAACTCATTTAATCATCACATCAGCTCTGTGAAGAATGTCTTACTATTATCCCTGTCTTAGAGAAGATGAAACTGAGACACAGAGGTGGGTATTAATCTTTCCAAGCTCACACAGCTAATAAGTAGCAGAGCTAGGATTTAAATCCAGGCAGCCTGGCTCTTAATTCCATGCATTTAAATCTAAATGTTACCTACCTCAAAAAAGAAATTTACTAATTGTTTAAAAATCAATTCTGAGTTTGGACAAATAGTAATATTCAGAATGTTAAACTTTTGGTTTACTGCCTGCTAGGCTTTTTCTGTCCTTAGTTAAGGTGCAATGATGGCTTATGAATTTATATTCTGCTTTTAAATGGACTGGTTATTAACCCTATCACAAATCTCTTTGTAAAGAATTCTTACAAAGTAAAGATTAAAATTAGTACATTTATTACTTCTAGCAGTAGTGCCCAACCCAGGAGCTGGAGTTCTTCTCAGCCCTTTTGTCATAAGGTCTATGATAGCACTTTTCTCCCAGAATTTGAATCTGGACTATGGAAGCTGATGATGTTTAATTGGTACCTACACCTTGATTTTATATGCTCAAGACCATGCCACTGCTTCCATCTCTGCATGACTGTCCTCTACAATCTGCTCACTGCCTCCTTCTCCCACTCCTCTCCCCAACTCCCAGGCAGGGGTCTATTTAGACAACTGCTACTGATCATAGCAGGGAAGAGTAAATATTTGTTTTTTTCTTTGAGTTCTTGTTAGTTTATTCCTCTGGGGCCTGTGAGTTACAATTTACGGAAAGTGGGTCTGTATTTCTCAATAGCTGTTCATAAAGTATTACAGCTGAACCTGTGAATCCTCTGCCCACTGCTTCTATCCAAACACAACATTTATTAAGCCTACAAAGCATGGTGAAAATAATATAACAAGGTATAAGAGTTGGAAGCCTTTATTTTCTTCCTGAGATTGACCTGCAATACACAAGAAAGTCCCCTCATTCTCAAAATTGCTTCACCTAGAAATATATGGGCCAAGACAGTGATTCCAAACTTAGCTGATTGGTAATATCACCTTGGTACTTTAATTTAAACACAAATTCCTGAATTTTCCCCTTCCCTGCTGGATAACTGAATTGGATTTTCCAAGGTAGAGCCCAAGATGTTATGTTTTGTTTTGTTTTTTTTTTTTTGAAAGACTCTCACTCCATCACCCAGGCTGGAATGCAGTGGTGCAATCTTGGCTCACTGCAACCACCGCCTCCCAGGTTCAAGCAATTCTCATACCTCAGCCTCCTGAGTAGCTAGAATTACAAGTATGTGCCACCAGACATGGCTAGTTTTTGTATTTTTAGTAGAGACGGGATATCACCATGTTGGCCAGGCTGGTCTTGAACTCCTGACCTCAAGTGATCCACCTGCCTAGGCCACCCAAAGTGCTGGGATTACAGGCATGAGCCTCCATATCCAGCCCAAGATGTTATGTTTTCAAAAGGATTTTATATCTGATGATCAGTCATGATGGGAAGCTAAAGCTAAAGCAAAGTTTAGTCAAAAATATTGGGGAACTGGATTTCAACTGAAATGTTAGCTTTAGTCACAGCAACTAGCAATCAAGATATAATTTAATAATAAAAGAGAAATAACCCAATTAAAAATGGACAAAGGACCTGAATAGACGTATCTCCAAAGAAAACATAGAAATGGTGACAATAAACCCATGAAAAGATCTCAAGATCATTAGCAACCAAGGAATTGCAAATTAAGACCATAACAAGATACCTATTAGGATGACTATAATCAAGAATACAAATAATAACAAATATTGTTGAGGATGTGAAAAAATTAGAACCTTCATACACTGCTGGCTGGAATGAAGTATGGTGCAGCCACTGTGGGTTATAATCTGACTGTTCTTCAAAAGATTAAACACAGAGTTATGATATGACTGCACAATTCCACTCCTAGGTATAAATACAAGAGAAATGAAAGTATATGTTCATACAAAAACCTATACACAAATGGTCACAGCAGCATTAATCATAATAGCCAAAAAGTGGAAGCAACACAAATATTCATCAAGTGACAAATGAAAAAATATAACATGCTGTATCCATATTATGAAATAGTATTCAGTAATAAAAATAAGTCAAGTACTGATAGATGCCACAACATGGATGAACATAGCTAAGAAGAAGCCAATTACAAAAGATGACATATTACATGATTCCATTTATGTGCCATTTCCATATAGGCAAATATATAGAGACAGAAAGTAGATTACTGTTTGCCTAGGGTGGCTAGGGGAGAAGGTTATGAGAAGTCAGGAATGATTGCTAATGGGTATGGGGTTTTGTGGGGGAGGGATAAAAAATGTCCTAAAATGGATTGTGGTGATGGTTGCACAAACAGGAATATGCTAAAAACTATTGAATTATATACTTTGAATAGATGAATTGTATGGAATGTGAATTATATTTCAATAAAGCTGTTAAAAAAATCAGTAAAGACAACAGCTGGCTCAATCAGACAGTTGTTATGATTTCATCATTAAGATGGTCAGACACACCAATCAGACAATTTTGATTCAGCCTTTTCTATTGTCTAGATATGTTAATCACCCTAAAATACAATGTCCTAAAATGCTCAGCATTTATTTAGCTCATAAATTTGAGGGTTTACAGAGTGGTGTTGCTGAGCTGGGCTGGACTGAACTGGGCTGATCTTGGCTGGGCTGGCTCATGTAGCTACAGTCAGCTGGCCAGTGGCTGAGAGTTGGCTGGCCTAGGACGGGATGATTTGAAGTGATTCATCTCCACCTCACATGACTTTTCCTTTAATGCATTACTCTGATTTTGTTTACATGGAGATGATGAGGTTCTAAGAAAACAAATGGAAGCATGCCAGACTGCTTCAGCCATAAGCTGAAACTGGAAATTGACACACAATCACTTCCATCCATTCAACAGGCGAAAGCAGGTCATAAAGCCAGCCAAAGTTCAGGGGCAGGAGTAAGAAGGCTGCTGAAAAAAAAAAAATCACATTGCAAAGGACAAGGATACAGGAAGGTATGAAGAATTAGGCGATTTTTTATAATATCACATAGTCTTGAGGGCAGTAAGTCTAGCTTTTAATTTCACATTAACCACTCATCTTGCAGGTAGCTCTGGGCACATTTATTGCTTCTTCTTGTGAAAGAGATAAGGCACACTTGACCTTCAATCAGATATCTTAGTTGAAATTCGATTTAAAACTTCTTTAGGCTACTTATTTCAAAAAAAAATGTGAGGTTAAATACAAAGAGAGAGTATTCTATACTTATTAGCAGCAAGTCTTTTATGATCCATGGGTATAAATAAGGTGGAGTTCAAACTATCACATACTAAAGAGACCAGACATTTTGCAGAATTAAAAACCTATTTAGGTAATACCTGCCTTGGAATAAAAACAGAATACAGGAAATTTTTACATATCCAGTGTGATTCACCGATTCAACTCATTATAACCCTGTGTAAGACACTAGGGGGACAGGATAAATAAGACCCTATTCATTACTTCTAGGAGCAGATTGAGACAAGAATGGAGAAAAAGAGCTATGTCCTACAATCCAGAATATGAGACTTTCAAGAAGGATGGAGAGTCAGCAGCAGCAAATGCATCTGAGAAGACCGTCAGAGTGACAATGCAAAGGATGCCTTGGATTTTGTGGAGCTCCTTCATTCTATGAATGTTAGCACAGTTGCTAACATGATTAGGCTTTGTGCCCCCACCCAAATCTCATCTTGAATTGTAGTTCCCATAGCCCCACGTGTTATGGGAGGGAAAGCTGGCTCAAACAGACCGTTGTTATGATTTCATCATTAAGATGGTCAGACACACCAATCAGACAATTTTGATTCAGCCTTTTCTATTGTCTAGATATGCCAATCACCCTAAAATACAATATTCTCAGCATCTATTTAGCTCATAAATGTGTGGGCTTACAGAGTGGTGTTGCTGGGCTGGGCTGGACTGAAGTGGGCTGATCGTGGCAGGGCTGGCTCATGTATCTGCAGTCAGTGAGAAATAATTAATCTTAAGGGCGGTTACCCTCCTGCTGTCCTTGTGACAGTGAGTGAGTTCTACAAGATCTGATGGCTTTATAAGAGGCTTTCCCTCTTTTGCTCAGCACTTCCCCTTGCTGCTGCCATGTGAAGAAGGATATATTTGCTTCCCCTTCCACCATGATTGTAAATTTCTTGAGGCCTCCCCAGCCATGCTGAAGGTGAGTCAGTTAAACTTCTTTCCTTTATAAATTATCCAGTCTTGCGTATGTCTTTATTAGCAGCATGAGAACAGACCAATATGGTTACAATATGCTATGACCTGTGTGGAATTCTGTTACAGCATTAGTAAGCCTCCCTGGCCTCATAGAGCAGAAAGTTGAGTGGGAGAGAACAGATATCAAAAAACAATACCGTGTGAAAAATGTTTACATGGACACGATTGGTCTCCCTACAAAGTACATCTTCATTGAAAAGAGAAAAGAACATGAGCATGTTCTCACTCATAGGTGGTTGTTGAACAATGAGAACACATGGACACAGGAAGGGGAGCATCACACACTGAGGTCTGTGGGGGGGATCTAGGGGAGGTACAGTTGGGGGTGGGGAGTTGGGGAGGGATAATATGGGGAGAAATGTCAGATATAGGTGATGGGGAGGAAGGCAGCAAACTACATTGCCATGTATGTACCTATGCAACAATCTTGCATATTCTTCACATGTATTCCCAAAACCTAAAACATAATTATATATATATATACATATATATATATATATGTATATATATATATATATATATAAAGAGAAAAGCAGAGTCAGATGGCTGCAGATTGGGTAATGAGTGAGAGATAAAGACAAATCAAAGCAAAGAGAAGAAAAAAACCAAATTCCCCAAGGTGCAGCTTGAGGAAAATGCTGAGTTCCAGAAAAGTTTTTGCTTTATTTTTACCTTTGTAAGGGGTTTTTGCTTTCTTTTTATTTTTGTAAGGAGACCACCAAAGCATTTTTGGAGGCTAATGAAAGAAGCCAGTAGAAATGAAGAACCTGAAAATTGAAGAAAACAAGAAATATCATTGTCTCCTGAAAGGAAATCGGAACCAGGACACAAGAGGATGGTTTATTTTGGAAAGGAGTGGGGACCACTTCTTCCTCTGAAGTGGGAAGGGAAGCAGTAGACTTGGGAAGTGCCCATATTTTTCCACTAAATATCTGAACACAGAGCAGTTTGTGTCATTTGGGGTCCAAGATAGGCAATCTAGGGACATTTGCATTCACTTCAAAAATATTAGCATTTCCAAGGATTTCTAAGGTTTCCTGGGAAAATAGGATAGAATAATTAAAAATGAGAGTTTCCAGGAAAGCTATGACACGTGCTCACTTAGAAATCTTCTTTGAAGATGGATGTGAGAGAAGTTGAACAAAATTATGCCGGCAGGTCTTCATTTTCTTGGTGGGGTTGGAGTGAGGTCATCTACTGAGACAGGGTAGGCTGAAGCACAGGACATTATGGAGAGAGACAGTAACTCTGAGCAATTGACACAAAGATGGGAAAGGGCACTAACGAGGAGTCAGCTCCCAAATTATTGGAAGTTACCGCCAAGGGATTTATGTATTTTGAGAGAGATGCTGAAGAGGTCATGCTGGTTTATAGGAAGCCTAATTAGGAAAGTTAATCAAATGCAAAATGATCCCAGTGAATTCTATGCATTCCAAAGCCAAAGAGTTACCATTCGAGAGTTGCCTGCTGTTTTAGATTTGTATGCTGCCAACTCTCCCCTGTTACTGCAGATAATTGTGCCGGCTCCATAGAGTGTCTTTCTATAAACATGTGCAGGACGTGTCACACTTTTTGTGGGTGCTGCTTTTCTCTGGGCGAGCTCATTGCTTTTAAAACAGTAGTAGTATTTGCGGTGGTGCTTGGAAAAAGGACGGAAGAGCCAGACACGAAGCCATCACAGCCTTCGACAGTGCGTGAGGGATAAAGGGTGTCGTCCTAATTCCCGAAAGTATGTACCATCTATCCCCAAAATATCAGCTCTGACGCCTCTTATTAAAATTTGCTTTCTGGTTTGCTAAGAGCACAAATGGGTGAGGGAGAGAGCTGACACTTTTATATTTTTTCTTTCTTACCAGTGCAATTGAAAATAACTGTGCTGAGAAAGAATTACAACTACATTTAGTCATAATCTTGATGTAGTGAAAAAAACATTCCAGCACAGGTTTTGGAGTCAGACAGTTCTATTCCGGAAAATCAGCTGTTATCTGGAGTCTGTAGGGTTTTATAAGCTTTGGGTTTGTTCTCTGTATTATTGGCCTAACTATATGTACATAAATACATGTAAATAGAAAATAGATGGTTGATAGAGACAGGTAGACAGACAGATAAATCATAGAGAGTGAGGATAATGATTGTGATGATGATGATGGTGAAGATGAATGGATGGAGAAAGGGACAGTAGTGTGGAGGAGGCAGGCGAGAAAAAAGGGAGGGAGGAAGGAAAGAAGGAAAATACACATGTTATTCATGGTACACTGGTTAAGAGCACAGGGTCTGCAGTTCCACTGCCTAAATTAAATCCAGGTAAGATGTTTCAGTTACTAGCGGTAGGACCCTGGGCAAAGTATTCATTAAAAAATTGATTGTAGGGATTAAATTTAATAGTGCTATAAAATCGCTGGCACGTAACCATATTAATAACCAATAGTTATTACACGACTACTCTATGTCGGTTATCAAACTAAGCAATCTATGTGCTTTAACCTACCTAACTCTCCCATTATTGCCATGATGAAGATGTTGTCCCTATTTTCAGATGAGATGATGAGGCTTCCAACAGCCATGTACAGCCAGGAGATCCATGCATTGTATGACCCCGGGACTGCCATTCACAAGGACTATATAGGGCTGGGGCCTTATGGAAATGAAATAACTTGCCCAAGGTTACATGGAAATCAAAGAGTAGATCAATTACTTAAATTTAGGTGATGTGTATATCTGACACCTAAATTTGGGCTTTTAACTCCTAGACACATTCTAGAATAAGTATTTACTGTTACCCAAATGAGGCTGTTTGAAAAATCAATTAAGTGTTCAGATAGGTAGAGAAGGGAGGAAAAAACTCTTGTAAAGATGATCTTGACATGTGTCCATCTCTTCTCTCAGTCTCAGGCACTGCACACATTCCATTAGCAACCCTGTGAAGCCAGCTTACATGGGATTTAAAATTCTTTTACCCATAAACTCTGGTTATTCCCTAATCTCTATTAACTGAGTATGACATGTCCTTTCCTAATCCATCTGCAAATGCCCCTTATTTTCCAACCAGTGTACTGTCAGCCACTCTTGACTCTTTGTCCATTAGTGTTTGCAGGGGAAACAAAAGCCAATTTAAATCCTAGCCCTAGGAAATCTTAATTAGGAAGTGAATATGCTGTGCTCTTCCTCCCAGCTCTGACAAATTTCACTGCTGAAGGCCCGGCCTCAGCACAAAGTCAAGAGGATGAAGACACCCATCAACATTCAGGTAACTGGGCCTGGAGTTGACACCGACGACGGCACCACATGCAGGCTCTGCCTCACCAAGAGTTGTCAGCATCCCACCTTTACCTGCTCTTCCTTCATGATTTCAGCCCACTGTTTTCCCCATCTCCAGACTGGGCTGAAATCTAGCATGTAAGAACAGCATGAGCAAAACATTTGAAGAACCCCTCTGTCCATGGTTCTGAAAAATTCAGGCCCTGGAAGTATCTTCCTTTCTTTCTTTTAATAGTGACTTTTGTCCAGTTGCTAGGAGGAATGAAGAACCAAGTGAGAGAAGAAGTGAGTAGAGGGAAGGGCATGAGAGACAGAGACAGACAGAGAGATAGAGACAGAGACAGAAGCTGCTAGGTGTTAGGGAGGAAGGAGGCTATAACCGCTAAAGAACACAAATTGTCAAGGAGAAAAACAGACTTCTAACATCATTTTTAAATGACTAAGTTTTTAAGGAATATTCTTCATTCTCAGAAGCTAGGGACAATATAGAGCATATAATTTACAATCAAACACACACACAAATATATGAATCACCCTCCTCATTACTCTGAGCAAGGCCATAAATCCTTTGAGGGTACCTCAAAGGTATCAGCATATGCCCTCCCAATGCCTACAGCTGCAGTCTCAGAGCACCTTAATAAGGTCCAAAGAACCTAGGTTAGTGCTATTCACTTACTTGCAGAGCTTCTCTGTATACTAAGCCTCTTTTAATACAATAACTCCTGTCCAGTTGCTGGGAGAAATGCAGAACGAGTGACAGAAGAAGTGAATAGATGTGGGGGATGGGTATTCAGGAGACATAAGCCTCTTGAAGTGAGTGTGCTCTCTTTCTTCTCTCATGACCTAACAGATTACCGATTACGTATTAGAAATTCAATACATTTGTGCCAAATGAATGAATGTGAATTAGGTCAAGCAAATAAGCAACTACAAAACAAAAAGACAACTGTCTTAATGTTTTTAGTCACTTATTTGCTTGACCTTCTGTATATAGGACAGAGTACAATGAGAACATAAGAGGAAGAATCTGCCTGGGAGAGTAGGGTAAGCATCATCAATTAAGTCATGGTTAGGCTGGTATTTGAGGGATGAGTTAGACAGGCTGACTAACGCTTGTGGGTGTTCCAGGAAAGCATGCACAAAAGGACAGTGATGTGGAAAGGCATGATTCCCTAAGGAAATTATAAGTGGTTTGATATTGGTGGAGGATTAAACATGAGGGAAGGAGAAGATGGTAATACTGGACAGAATGGCAGTGGCATGTGAGATAGCAAAGTGGAAATTTATCTTTAATAATTTGGCTACATGGATCCAGAGCTCAGAAGAGAGGTGTGGTCTGAAGATACAGACTTGAAATTTATCAGAAAATATAGGGTATGGATGAGTTTATCAAGGGAAATTATGTACTGAAAAGAGATGTCTACCATGGACAGAGCCTGTGAAGCATGCCAGCTCTCAGGGACAAGGCATATGACCAGAATGCCAGCATGAGGATGAAAGACATAGCTAGAGGTAGGAAGAATCCCAGGAGAGAGCACTTTCAGGGAAATATGTGGCCTTCAAAGGTGGGTACACATGCCCCTAGGGATGAAGTCTTCTCAAGAAATGTTTGGACAGGCATAGTTTTCAAGAAATCAGTGTCCTGATATTCAACTTCCAAATGTATTCTTTTCTAAAACTGATGTGCCTGAACAGGCTCCTGCAGAGGCTCACTTTTTCAATATTGTCTTTCAGTCATCTTCTTTCACTTTAAAAGAAAGACGCTCCTCATTCATCTTGAATTTTATCGTGATGTCTTGCCTAGAGATATGAAAACTTACCAGGCACTAATGGGTCTGGCTGAAATACTGGAGTCTGGGAAGCTGCACAAAATCACAGGGCTCACAGGAATGCCTTGCTTTGCCTGTCCTGTAAACATTCCTGATAAGTGCAAAGCTTAGTGTTAGGAATCAAGACTTTGACCCATGCTTAACAATATTTACTTAAGAATGTAAAATATCCCATTATCCAAAAGTAAATTACTCTCATATATTTTTACTATATGATGGTAAGTTTCTAATTGCTTAGAATCATTTAAGCACAATGTGGCAGTTTTATTTTAAAATGTTACTATTTATAATTCACTGAAAATTATTCCTTGGCAACTATTTACACTTAAAACTTTTGGGGGGACATATTATTATCAACAATTACTTTTAGGTTTAATAAGCAAAAATATTCAAAGACTACTACTAAGCCAAAAACAAAAAGAACAGAGGAAAAATCTGAAAGGGTAAAACTTTTGTTTATTTATTTATTTTAGGTATGGCTTAGTTTTAAGCACCTGCCCTTCTCCAGCTATGACTACAAGCTTATTCCTGGTCTGGAAACAACCCACAGGAAAGCAGTAGAGGAGGACGATGCTACCTAAAAGCCGACCAGGAAGGATAATCATAAAGCATGCGGTTCTCCCTGTGGACATAACTTCTTCTTAAAGCACAGAATTTACACTCTTCACCTTCACCTCCCTTCCTCTGGCTCTCTCTTCCAGGTTCTAGACTGTTGGATGCTGCTCTGTGAGGCAGGAAAATTTCAAGAAGGTGGAGGTTATTAAAAGAGTTTCCTTCACTTACACACTAACTAACATGTAATTAGCAACAGCCTCAATTCCAGGCATGTTTTAAGTGGTGAGGAAGGCTTCTGTGTAAAAGATTCATTTGAACTGAGACCTAAACGAAACCAAGTAACTAGTGATTGGAAGATCCAGGAAAGAGCATTTCAGACAGGGTGGACAGCAGGAACAAAGGTCAAACATCTTTGATGAAGAGAAAGAGGACCAGTGTGGCCAAAATGCAGTGAGTATTAAAGAAGGTATGAAAGTAAGTTAGAAAGGTAGAAAGGCACCAGACCATGTAGTGTCATGACAATGAATGTGCATTAATTCTAAATGTTAAAATAAGCCATTTGAGATTTTCATCTAGTGGACATAATCTTTTGGGTCACATTTTTAAAAGACCATTCTGAGGCCAATGTGAAGATGATAAAAACTCTGGGTAATCACACTGGGTTACACTCATGAGCAGAAAGAGAAAGAGAGCCCACACACACAATTATTTTCTCTTCCTTGTGAAATTCCATTAAAAATATAATTTACATATTTTGTTTTAAGGCATACACCCAAAATAATGAAAATAAGGACATAACAAAATTCTCAAAGTTGGAAGTCACAGAAACAAGTGGTAAATGACTTAGCAGATTCTTCTGCTGGACGTATAGAAAACTGCAATCAACTCGACTTAGATAATAGAATATGCAGAAAGCTCAGAAATTAGTGGCATTAGATATTTTAAAAGCAGGAGAAAAGAAAATCAAAGTAAGAAAGATTGCGAAAAATTGTCTTAAGTTTGCGGATATCCAGATCACCTTTCTCATGACACAAAGTTGAGTAATTGGTTTCCACTTTGAAAAAGATGAAAGATGTGTTTATTTGGAGAGGGTAAAATGAAGAAAGATCTTTAATAACCAATGAGTCGATGAAGAAATTAAAAAAATATCTTGAGACAAATTAAAATGAAAATACAACGTAAGAAAACCTTTAGGGGGCAATGACAGATCCAAGATGGCTGATTAGGAGCAGCTCAGGATTGCAGCTCCCAGCAAAAGTGCAGAGGGTGAGTGGACGCTGCATTTCCAGAAAGATTTTTATTGCCCACAGACCAGGAGATTCCCAGGCAGAGGAGCCACATGGGTCGCCAGTGTGGCTGTTTTCGGCCTGCGCGGCTGTTTCAGCCTGCATGGCTGTTTTGGCTGGTGCCCTGGCGCGGCTGTTTCGGTCTGTGCAGCTGTCTTGGCTGGCGCCCCGGCACGGCGGTTCTCTGCAGGCACCATTTTAGCTGGCAATTGGGGTTACGGGAAGACAGAGTCGCCCATTCAACTGATAGAAAAGGGGACTGAAACAGGGAGCCAGGCCAGGAGAGTCCGGGGCCAAAAAGCACTACGAATCTCAGCGCGGCTGTTTCAGCCAGTGCAAGCGCAGTGGGTTGCCGCACAGGAAATCACACAGATCCTGGCACCTTTTCAACAGGCGACTGGAACACCTGGGAGACAGTCGACCATTCGCTCTGAGGCAGGGAGCCAGGTGATCAGGCTCGGCTGGTCCCACCCCCACAAAAAAACAGCAATCTGAAACACTCTGGATTGAGAGTTTCACAGGAAGCACAGCTGAAGCTGGGTCAGTCCAGCTCTGTGGGGGAGGGGCGTCCGCCATTACCGAGGCAGTCCACCACTACGGGGGTAGTTTGCCATTGCTGAGGCAGCCCGCCATTGCCTAGGCAGCCCGCCATTACAGAGAGAGTCTGCCGTTATAGAGGCAGGCCGCTATTGCCAAGGCAGTTCTAACTAAATCCGTATAAACAGGACTGCAGGGAAGTTCACACGGCAGCTGGGTGGAGCCCACAGCTGCTCAGCAAAGCCTCTGTAGGCAGACAGTGACTAGGCTGCCTCCTGACAGGGTAAGGCAGCACTGAAAAAAGGCAGCAGGACAACAGAAACTCATAAACAAAGCCCTAAATCCCCAGGACAGAGCATCTGGGGGAAAAAAGGGGGTAGTTTATGAGTTCTGCTGCAGCAGACTTAAATGTACCTGCCCAGCAGCTCTGAATGAACAATGGAGCTCACAGCTTAGCATGTGAGCTCCTATAAAGGACAGACTGTCTCCTCAAGTAGCTTCCTGACCACCGTATATCCAAAGAGTCACCTCATAAAGGAGAGCTCAGACTGACATCTGACGGGTATCCGTCTAGGACAAAGATAGCAGAAGAAGAAACTGGCAGCAACCCTTACTGTTCTGCAGCAGCTGCAGGTGATCCCCAGGCAAGCAGGGCCTGGAGTGGACCTCAGCAGTCCTACAACAGAGGGGCCTGAATGTTAGAAGGAAAACTAAGAAACAGAAAGAAATAACTTCATCATCAACAAACTGAATGTCCACTCAGAGACCCAATCTGAAAGTCAACAACTACAAAGATGACAGGTAGATAAATCTGCAAAGATGGGAAGAAATCAGTGCAAAAAGGATGAACACGCCCAAAACCAGAATGCCTCTCCTCCTACAAGGGACCGCAACTCCTCACCAGCAAGGGAACAAGGCTGGATGGAGAATGAGTGCGAAGAATTGACAGAATCAGGCTTCAGAAGGTGGGTAATAAGAAACTTCTCTGAGATAAAAGAACATGTTCTTACTCAATGCAAAGAAACTAAGAACCTTGAAAAAAGATTTGACAAAATGCTAATGAGAAGAAACAACTTAGAGAAGAATATAAGTGAATTGATGGAGCTGAAAAACACCACACGAGAACTTTGCGAAGCATGCACAAGTTTCAAAAGCTGAATTGGCCAAGCAGAAGAAAGGATATCAGAGGTCGAAGATCAACTCAATGAAATAAAATGAGAAGGCAAGATTAGAGAAAAAAGGATAAAAAGGAATGAACAAAGTCTTCAAGAAATATGGGACTATGTGAAAAGACCTAATCTACGTTTGATAGGTGTACCTGAATGTGACGAAGAGAACGAATCCAAGCTGGAAAATACTCTTCAGGATATTATCCAGGAAAACT
>CAUYQU010002235.1:0-17262 GCA_963574635.1 Cheracebus regulus | reverse complement strand
AAAAGAGGTTTTTAATACCCATTTTTAGACTGTATTCTAGCCTGGGCAATAAAACAAGAATCCCATTCTCTCTCCCTCTTTCTCTTCCTCTTTCTTTCTCTCTTTCATTCTTTTTTTCTTTCTTTTGCTGTTTCTTTTTTTCTCCTTTTCTCTCTTTTTCTAAAATCTCTTCCTCTTTCTTTCTCTTTCATTTTTTTCTTTCTTTTGCTGTTTCTTTCTTTCTCCTTTTCTCTCTTTTTCTAAAATCTCTTCCTCTTTCTCTCTTTCATTCTTTTTATTCAAAAAAAAAAAAGGTACAAAAAAAAAAAAAGAAAGTGTGGGTGTATACACTACACTTTTTTTTTTTTTTTTTTTTTTTTTGAGACAGAGTCTCGCTCTGTAACCCATGCTGGAGTGCGGCAGTGGTGTGATCTCGGCTCATTGCAACCTCTGCCTCCCGGGTTCAAGCAATTCTCCTGCCTCAGCCTCCCGAGTAGCTGGGATTACCAGTGCACACCACCATGCCTGGCTAATTTTTGTATTTTTAGTAGAGGCGGGGTTTTGCCATGTTTACCAGCCTGGTCCCAAACTCTTGACCTCAAGTGATCCATCCACCTCAGCCTCTCAAAGTGCTCAGATTATAGGCGTGAGCCATTGCACCTGACCTACATTTTTCTTTTTCTTTTCATTTTTCTTTTTTTTCTGCCTTGCTCTGTCATCCAGGCTGGAGTACAGTGGCGTGATCTTGGCTCACGGTAGCCTCTGCATCCTGAATTGAAGTGATTATTCTGCCTCAGCCTCCTGAGTAGCTGGGACTACAGGAACACACTACCACGCCCGGCTAATTTTTGTACTTTTAGTAGAGACAGGGTTTTATCATGTTGGCCAGGCTGGTCTCAAACTCCTGATCTCAAGTGATGTGCATGCCTTGGCCTCCCAAAGTGCTGGGATTACAGGTGTGAGCCACTGCACCCAGCCTTCTTTTTAAAGGAGTCAGAAAAGCACTGTCATTTAGCAACTTGAGTTTAACACTTGTGGTCTAAGATGAACTGGTCACAAATGGCAGAATTTGTTAAATAAATAAATAAGCCAGTGCAAAAATTATGATAGGCTAACGAATGGTAGGAAGAAGTTTCATTTCCATAAGGAGCCTCAGAGTCCCTGAAATACGTTCAGCTTGGGCCCTGAATTCCCACAGTGACCACATTTTAATGACATTTATCCGTTTAAAAGGCTGCACTATAAGTATATTCTCAGCATTGTGCCCATTCAGAGTAAAGAACAGCTTTATTGAGCAGCTTTATTCTGGTACTTCCAAAATCTAATTTGGCCCTTTTATCCCCTTAACAACAAAGAGGTAAAGGCTTCATTTGCAACTAAAAATGTTAATCATAGCAAATAAACATTTAAGAATAGATGAAATACCAAAAAAGGACACTGAAAGATTATAAAAACAAATGAGAATTGGGCATCTCTAGAGGTCACTTTGAAATCAAATAGTTTTAAGTTCCTGGAAGAAAAGCTCTTCAGAATGTTTCCCTATAGCAGAAGCAGCCTGTATAGCCCAGGCTCCACTCAGGGTTGGAAGAATAAGAAGGGGTTGGCCAGGCGTGGTGGCTCACGCCTGTAATCCCAGCACTTTGGGAGACTGAGGTGGGCGGATCATCTGAGCTCAGGAGTTCAAGACCAACCTGGCCAACATGACGAAACCCCACGTCTACTAAAAATACAAAAAATTAGCCAGGCATGGTAGTCCATGCCTGTCTAGCTACTATGGAAGCTGAGGCACAAGAATTGCTTGAGCCTGGGAGGTAGAGGTTGCAGTGAGCCGAGATCATGCCACTGCACTCCAGCCTGGGTGGCAGAGCGAGACTCTGTCTCAAAGAAAAAAGAAGGGGTGAGTAACTGTTCATAATTACCTCAATGAAGTATTCTGAACAAATAATACATTGGAGCTCATTCTCTAGCACATCTTTCATATGGCTGAGAACTTCCTCCTTCTGTGCTTGCATCTTCTCCTTCTCTTCCTGCAAGACATACAACCCCACCTGTCATTCAGCGAACCAACAAAAATGCAAAATGGGACAGTAAGCAGGGTTAATTTTCTAAAATAGGATTCAGTCTTAATAATTCATTATGGTACAGCAACATGAGAATAAAACATTTTCCCTAAGGGTTGTTGTTTCTTAATACTTGTTTTCTAATACAGAGCACTAACCTCCTTTACTTCCTCTCCCTACTTGCTATGGTCTGAATGTTTGTGTTTCCCCCCAAATTCCCATGTTGAAACTTAATTTCAAATGTGATGGTATTAAGAAGTGGGGCCTTTGGGAGGTGATGAGGTCATGAGGGCTCCGTGCTCATACATGGGGTTAGTGGCCTTTATAAAAGGGGCCCAAGGAGAGCTTGTTTGCCCCTCCCACCATGTAGGGACACAGCAAGACTCCAATCAGAAGACAGCCCTCACCAGACACCAAATATGTTAGCAGCCTGATCCTGGATTTCCCAACCTCCAGTACCATGAGAAATTTCTGTTGTTTTTAAGCTACACAGTTTAAGGGTTTTTTTCATAGTAACCTGAATGGACTAAAACACCACTTTTTCAGTATTTGCATTGTAGTTTCTGTCTCCTTCTCCAAAATTAATCAAATGAGAAAAAATGCAGGTGGCATACTAACCACACCAACCACCCAAGACCAGATGGGATATTAAGTAGTCTACAGAGAGCTGTAATTCAGATGTTACATAAAATCATCCCAAACAATTAAAAACTCACTGAACAAAAAAAGAGACATGAATAGTCCAGAGAGGCAGGAAACTTGAATTAGTTGAAAAGTTGCTGTGTTCTTTGTAGCTGCCTCTTCTATAAAGTAAGGTATACCTCTGGAGGCAGAAAACTGGAGAGAGGGCCTCTTGAACTACCTTCAGGCTCCATGCTCCATGATACCTGCCACTTCCCACTCCTGCAGAGGCCTGTAGTACCATCTCCCTGTGCTTTCCCCAAGAGGTCAGACTGCGTGTGGACACAATTTTTAAGTAGGATCCTAGATATGCTCTCTTGAAGTAGACATTTATTTTAGTATTTCATCCCCCAAACAGAAAGCATTAAGAGCCCCTGAAGGGGAGTGGAAAGACCACTTGGCATATATTTGAGTGGCTGGCTCATTTTTCATCTTTTTATTTTCTTTTCCACTCAGAGCAAAGGTAGCTTAGGACAGTGAAAAAGGTCTGGGACCATTTCTAACTATAGTCAAATTCCCTGAGAACTTACGAATCACTGGGTTTAAAAAGATGTGGTAGTTTCTTGGAGGTTGGATAGGAAGGTATTATGTGATTTAAACAGAGTAAATCAAACCAACTAAAACAAGTCCCTCCTTCAGCTCTAGGTCTGTACACGGAGTGGGTGGGATGAGAGATTAGTCAGACTCAGGTATTAACTTCAAGTCACAGGTTGCAAATTGGTGGCCTGTGGACTGGATCCACCCTGCAGACTTGTTTAGTTTGGCCTTCATATTACACACACACACACAGACACACACACACACACACACACACACACAAAGCTGAAGTTGTTACCAATATTTAAAAATTAAGATATTTCACTTAAACATTTGGATTTTCATCTGCTGTGGAAAAATCAGAAGATCTGACAACACTGGGCCTGCACTTCTGGATGGCAATGGATGGCAACAATCGGCTGAGCAGAGAAGAGTGGCCTCCTGGGATGGGAGTGGGTGCAAGTACCCCTATCCAGTGAGCCATAGGCTGCTTGGCTCCCCACTGTGTTCTTACCTTCAGGCCACTTCACTCACTTTTATTACCAGTCTGGCCCTAGTAAGCACTTAAGTTTATAATCCATAATTCAAGAGTTCTACTGATTTGACATGGGAAGGAATTGTGTTAAGTAATTCACTTTACTTTATGTAATTCAAATTACATAGATCAAGAAGAACTATTTCTTGACTACAATATCCCTCAATCTGTATCAGTGACACCCCCTAAAGGAGTATCCACCATGGGCAAAGGACTAGAATGCAGGATGCAAGTGCCTTATTCCCAGCATTTTGCTTCTGAACAAGGGGAAGAAATAGATACTGTTTTACAGGCAGAACCTTCTATAGGACTCAAATAATTTTATAGATTATTTCCCCAGAGGCAAGGAGCAGTCATAATCTCTCTCTTCATTTACGATAGCAACCCTTGCACTGTTGAAAATGCTGAGTTGCATGCACTAACCAAATTCTAAACCTCTCATCTTTTTTCCAGTACCTTGGTCTGCTCCAATTCTTTGTTCTTGGCTTGAATGATTGCTTCAAAATCCTTCTTACTGCGATTTAGCTCTTCCATTAGAGCACGATGCTGCAAAAACATAGCAGACACATACTCAGGATGAACTACATGGCATCCTTCCTTTAAGCCACAAACATGCCTGTTCTTTCCCTCTAGTTCGTGACTTTGGTTCAGGGATGGATAAATTGGCAGTTTCAAAATAACGCCTTCATTCCATCAGGCTATCTTACCTGGCTGCTGCTTTTTTCAGGGGAAATGGCGGTTACAGAAGGCGGCCACCAAATGCACTAGGGCCTCTGAAATTAACCCAACATTGGTGGCCATCCAAGTCGACTGAAGAACATTTCACTGCGTCCCCAAGTCTGCTTCTGTAGATTTGGCTTCGGGCCCAGAAATGTGCTTTTTTTTTTATAGCCATCCAAGTGATTCTGGGAACCAGTATTTAAGAACTAGTAAGTAATTACAAGCTATTCAGAACTAGAAGTGGCTTTTATGAAATAATCAGGGGGAAATGGGAATTAGATAAATTAGACAGTCATTTTCATTGAAATAAAAAAGATCTTTAACCTATTTATTCTACAAATCATGCACTACATATGCTCATAAGACAATGCTGCCTGAACCCTGCCAGCGTCTTCTGGAAGAAGGCACACCCCGGAGCTAACTGCTCATTCACTGTGACTAAATGCCAATGCTGAATGTCAAGAGGCTTCACATCTATGAAACATAATTTAGGAGCACCCTCATGCTTAAGTATAGCTTTTATTTTAGAATCTCACCCCAAATCCTTTTTAAAAGAAGGTGGAGTAAGTATTTTTGAAAAGATATTATTCAAGAACCAAATTTTAAAATGTGTAATCTCCTGGAAAAAAAAAAAGTAATTATGTCAGAAAGCTGGGTCTTCAACTTGACTCACTAATTAGATATGTGTATCTTAACTTTCTCATCTATAAAATGGGAAAATACGGCTGGGTGTGGTGGCTCACACCTGTAATCCTAGCACTTTAGGAGGCTGACGCAGGTGGATCACTTGAGCTCAGGAGTTTGAGACCAGCATGGGCAACATGGTGAAACCCCAGCTCTCCCAAAAATAAAAAAAATTTGCTGGGCACGGTGGCACGCGCCTGTGGTTCCAGCTACCCAGGAGACTAAAGTGGGAGGATCACTTGAGCCTGGGAGGCGGAGACTGTAGTGAAGTGAGATTCACCACTGCACTCCAGCCTGAGTGACAGAACGAGACACTGTCTCAAAATAAAAATAAAAATAAAATGGGAAAACAGGTGTCCCCTCCTACCTCAGTGTTGATAAGAAAATAAAATAACAGGCTGGTCGCAGTGGCTCATGCCTGTAATCTCAGCAATTTGGGAGGCGGAGACAGGTGGACCACCTGAGGTCGGGAGTTCAAGACCAGCCTGACCAACATGGAGAAACACCATCTCTATTAAAAATACAAAATTAAGGCTGGGTGTGGTGGCTCACGCCTATAATCCCAGCACTTTGGGAGGCCGAGGCGGGTGGATCACAAGGTCAAGAGATCCAGACCATCTTGGCCAACATGGTGAAACCCTGTCTCTACTAAAAATACAAAAATTAGCTGGGCATGCGCGTGCCTGTAGTGCCAACTACTTGAGGGGGCTGAGGCAGGAGAATTGCTTGAACCCAGGAGGTGGAGGTTGCTGTGAGCTGAGGTCATGCCATTGCACTCCAGCCTGGGTAACAAGAGTGAAACTCCATCTTGAAAAAGAAAAAAAAAAATTAGCCAGGCGTGGTAGCACAAGCCTGTAATCCCAGCGACTTGGTAGGGAAGGCTGAGGCAGGAGAATCGTTTGGACCCAGGAGGCGGAGTGAGCTGAGATCGCACCATTGAACTTCAGCCTGGGCAAGAAGAGCAGAACTCCACCTCAAAATATAAATCAACAAATAAAATAAAACAAAGCAAAATAACAGGTATGGAAAGCATTCAGAGAAGTTTTTTGAGCTGCATATAAATGCAAGTTTTTACAATGGTCTGGTAAAGAACACTTTTCAAAGAGACCAGCATGGTGGAACAAAAAACCAACACCGCTTCACCTGAGAGTGGCATGATGGTATAGAACCATGACCTAAGAGTATCATATTTTAAGCGAGTAAATGCATGGCCAAGTATCCCATGCTAAATGATAGTGTATTTTCCTGTCTCAGGAGAGGGTGCGGGGCACTCAGTGATCTCTGAGGGATTTCCAACTAGCAGAACCATATCCTTTTTCAATCTCAAAACAATGTCTGAATATTAACTTAATAATGCTCCAAAAGGGAAACACGCCTACTCTCCCACCCTAGAAAATAAGCTCAAAAAATAAAATTCTAAAAAGACTGAATTAATTTTCATCTAATTCTTTCCAAAGCTGTTTGTGCAATCCTCAAGGAGATCAAGGTAGGCACCTTGTCGTGCTTACAATACTATCTTAGCACTATAAGGTTGGGAGGTAGGTTTACAGTAAAAGAATGTAAGGATAAATTCCTCTGAACAAACTCATATGAGATTTGCTCATTTTCCCCAATGAGATGAACCATCCTGACTAAATGTGCACTAAACTACTAATCATAATACATTAAAGGTAGAAGACAAGCAGGTTTTAAAGATACAAAAGCACAGAAAAAAATAACCAAATAAGAGTAGTCAGGTTAAATTAAATAAATTACAAGCAATCTTTTAGGAGAATTTTAGTCCTGTTGAGCTTTACTTTTTCAATAAATGGACATGTTTTGTTGATTGTTAAACTACACATTCTCAGCCTGGCCTAAAATGCTTAACTGGTACACTCTCGAATTGTTTCTGGTTGACCATAGTTCAGGGACAGTGCAGTAATAGAGGCCTTCACGGGCCCTGGTGGCCAAGTCATAGCTCACATTTTCCCTCTGCTGCCTTCACCTTTCTGGAAGTGGAGCCACTTCCCCAGAGAGCCTCCTAACTGCTAAAGCTCCATTCCATCTTCACCAGAGCAACTTCTGCTCAGATGAAGATGTTAAGTTTTCATGCTTGTCTGGCATGTCTGTAAGGCTCTAAATCTCTGACCTGATGGTGTGAGCAGCTGCCATCTGCTGTGTTTGCAGACTGGAGATGCCACAGAGGTATGGGCTCAGCAGCAGAGGCAGCCAGTGGTCATGTGATGCCTGGCTGCTCCCCACTCCACAGCCCACCATAAACAATACTACGGCAAAGTTACCTCCTGCAGAGCCTGGGCCAGCAGTTGCTTCAGTTCCTCTTCTCTCTGCACTGTCTCCAAACCCTGCAAAGCCAAAATAAAATGGAAAGTTTCTCTGCAGGGAGAATAAAAAAGAAACACAATCCAGCAACAAGCAGAGCAGGCCAGCTAGTGTTGAGCGTCTGGAAGTAACAGGGGTGAGGGAGCAGGTGGAAAATCTCCTGTTTTACTTCAAGCTGTTGGCAGCAAAGAATTTGAGCAGAGTTATCTGCTCAAATACTGCACATCTCAGGACTGTCAGCTTTTTTTTTTTTTTTTTTTTAAATATGGAACGCTTCACGAATTTGCGTGTCATCCTTGCGCAGGGGCCATGCTAATCTTCTCTGTATCGTTCCAATTTTAGTATATGTGCTGCCGAAGCAAGCACAGGACTGTCAGCTTTAAGCCACCACTTCGGCTGTTCTGGAAATACTGTGGCCTAACAGTCCAAGCCTCCTTCACAGACTCATGCCATGATTCCCAAAAGGATGTAAACTGAGCACTTCTGAGCCCCAAACACCTAAACTCAGATGTAATCTTCAATGCTGGCACTAACAACATCTAGCACGCTTCTTTTCCCTCTATTCTGGCCACGCTGTCTCATTCAGAGTCCTTACCACTTCAGTTTATACACTGCTCCTCCTCTCTCCTTGCTTGAGTTGATGCTGCATTTCCTCGTCAGCCCCCTCCAGTTGGGAAGCTTTCCAGGTTATCATTAATCTATATGCCTAACACCTTCCAAAATAAATTCTGGGCCCTTCTGTCCTTAAGAACTACCTACCCATTTAACATGCCAACTTGAAATTGTTCTCTAGTTTACCATATTGACTGAAAACTATTCTCTGTTATGTGAGTGATATACATACCTTGCCTCTTCAAGATAAATTACTTAATGGCAAAAACCATTTGTTAAGCATCTTTATAACCACCAGAACTCCCTAGTACCAGGCAATTTGAGTACTTAAAAAAGTGTGGGCTGGGCATGGTGGCTCACACCTGTAATCCAAGCACTTTGGAGGCCAAGGTGGGCGGATCACCTGATGTCGGGAGTTCAAGACCAGCCTGACCAACATCGTGAAACCTCGTCTTTAAAAAAAAAAAAGTGTGAAGCAGCAAGAGTTTAATGAGCTTCTAAACAAGTGGTAGGGGGTAGGATAAATCCCTAGGGCTTGGACAGAGGGAGATGTAGCTGATAGACAAAGGACTAGATACACTTCACTATGAGCAATAAATATATGACCTACTCATACCCAGAGAAATTCTCTAAACCAGTCCTTTCGCCTTTAATATTTTGGTACAGAAAAAGATTTTTCAGCTATACCTTGAAACATGTCTAGAGCAGCCACAAATATTAATAAACAGTAACTTGTCTCCGAACATATTAGCCTTTATATAGAGTTCTGTCCTGGTAAAGGTGTGAAGGTCTACATCTAAATATGTAACATAAATCACCCTCTATTAATTTCAAGAACTAGTCTAGGCTGAATAAGGGAAGCAAAAAGGTATACACAAGCAAGCAGTGTATACTCTCAAAAGACCTATTTAATCCATGGCCTTTGCTAATACTACTAGTTCAAGGGGATGGCAGAGATCAGAATGACATTTATAAATTGCTCAGAAATAAGCCAACACTACCCCTGGTTGTTCCTCACCCTGAGCAACCCAAACAAAAAAGCTCATTCACTTCAGTGGTGACTGGTCCGTCTGAGTTCTAAGTCAACAATGGGGAATTTCTGACATTCAATATTACCTGAGCCACTGGGTGGGAGTAAAACATGTGGTTCCTGACAGATAGGAAATGACATTTTGGGCAGGGACAGGATCTGCTCTAGCCTAAAGCTTTGTGCAAGAGCATGTCATCTAAGCAAATGACTCAGGGATGGAGCACATTTGGTCTTGCCTTTATACAGCTAAGACAGCCATTATTTTACCTTCCTACTATAGGCACTGTGGAAGGTGGTTTATCATTCAACCCAACAATGCAGTCATGGCGCATCTGTCCCATCACATGCTGGCTGCTCAAAATAGAAACAAAAACATTTTCTGCCTTTTTAGCCTCTTACCTCCTGGGTTAGCTATAGAGATAACTAACCTTTCTAGCTAACGAACTGTCAGGTACAAGGGCAAAGGAACCAGCTGACCTGTACCTGCCCTGAGACTAAGTGATCTGGCCTTGGCCCCGAGCAAAGATAGGTTAAGTCTTGAAGACAACTATTGATTTAATTGGACTATACTATGGTTTTGTGGCATCTTGGCCTTCACTTAACCTTCCCCTGAATTCATGTTGGTTCTGAGTTGCCTCAGCTTTGCATCCTGAGATGAGTTATGTCCTCACTGGCTCTGCTGGATATTTTACCCTATCTTAGCACCCCAACTCTGGCTCCTGATCTCATCAGCATGCTGAAGCCTTAACCCTTTACTCAATCCAATTCCCTCATCTCAAAAGTTTACTGTTCCCATTCCATCTCCTGTCTTTGGTGCTCAGAATTTGGTACCTGGCCCAGCAACTGAGAACTCTGGCCAGAGGCTCATGAAGTGCCTGCCCCACCCCTGACGTCCACTGCTGCCCTTTCCTTCTGTGTGGTACCTGGAGATGCTGCTTCTCTTCCTGGAAAGTCTTCTCTAGTTGCTCCACTCTTGCCTGCTGCTGAGCCTGCTCTGCACACAGCTGGGACTGTAAGTCCTGCAGTTCCTGCTCCATTTTCACAATTTTCTTTGAGTTTCCCTTTTGGGTCTGATTTTTCAAATTCCTAACAGCTTCTTGTTTTTCCTGCATCTGTATTTTCAGCTTCAGAATCCTGGACGTGGTCACGTTAAACAGCTGTAAGCTGCTCTCAGATGCTGAAGGTAAGCTGCTCTCAGATGCTGAAGAGTTTGAGGCTTTCTGCTTATGATGAGCCTCTGTGACTTTGGGGAAGCCAGGGTAAATGGCAGCCCCTGTGGTCTTCTTACTTGTTTCAAGGGCAGTCAACTTAGGATTCAAATTTTCAGAGGGTGTACTGGCCACTTCACCTTTCCCCTGTGATTTCACTGACTGACCAGATTCACAGGACACTTTGGTTATTTTGGATTTCAAATTTGAGGGGCCTTCAGCTCCAGGACCCTCTAATTCATCCAAACTAAGTTTCCTTTTAGTTCTCAATCCCTTATTTTGTTCTATCATCTGGTCATTCTTTGGGGAAAGACAAGGGTATATCGTCTCCCAGTCTTCTTCAGTTACTTCATATTCATACTCTGCATTCTCCTGATCCTCCAGAGGCACTCCAAGTTGGATGTTGTCTCCCTTATGAATGGAATACACTCTTAAAGTTTCTAGACGCTCTCCGTTCAGCCAAACGCCATTCAGACTCTGGAGAAAGTTAAAGAAAGAAATAAGCTTCATGATTTTTATCCTCTTAATAGAATCTCTCTCCTGCTACTGTAAAATCTTCTGTCTTTTCAGAAGGAAAACTCTTGATAACAAACTGAAAAGAAAGAGTCATAAACTACCATCCTTAGAAACAGCATTTGGCAAGCAATGCTTTGGCTTTTTACCTATATTTCACATTCATGCCTCCACAGAGAACTGCCACGTAACAAGCAGGAATCACCATATATTATTGGTGGTTAATTTACTCAAACACATACAACAGCATGAAAAGAAACTGAAACTGGATAGTTCCTATTGATCTAAACTGGAGGCAATGAGGCAATGTCCCACAACTAGAAAAAATGCTATTAGTGAAGAAAGCAGTATCTAAGGGTGAGGCACATGAAATAGGCTCAGATACTATCTCTGGATGTGGTTCCTTAACACACTGGTGAAAGAGCAAGCACACGTAAACCCCCAAAAAAGAGAGTACTATATCCTGTACTGGGGTCAAATGGCAGGTGGGATCTGACCCAATTAATACCAACAGGGGTATATGGGCAATACAGGATAGCGGTTAAGAGCTGGAGCTCTGGACTCAGATGCAGGTTCACAGTCTGCACGGTGTTCGGCAATTTACTTAACCTCTCCATGCCTCAGTTTTGTCTGCAGAATAGGGATAGTACGGCACCTACCTCATACTGTTCCTGTGAGGAATGAATAAGACAATGCATGTAAATCACTTAGCACAATAACTTACATATAACAAATGCTTAATAAATATTTCCTGTCTGGGAGTGGTGGCTTACATCTGTAATCTCAGCACTTTAGGAGGCTGAGGTGTGCAGATCACTTGAGGCCAGGAGTTCAAGGCCACCCTGGCCAACACAGCGAAACCCCATCTCTACTAAAAATACAAAAATTAGCCGGTCATGGTGGTGGGTGCCTGTAATCCCAGCTACTTGGGAGGCTAAGGCACGAGAATAGCTTGAACCCGGGAGGTGGAAGTTGCCGTGAGCTGAGATCGTGTCACTGTACTCCAGCCTGGGTGACAGAGTGAGATGAGACTCTGCCTCCAAAATGAATATTTACTTTTATAGTTTTAGTGAAGTCATAGTATCGAGATTAAGAATACATATCCTGGAGTCAGGCTGCCTGGGTTTGTAATGTGGCTCTATCACTTAGCAGCTGGGTGATGTTGGGCAGGTTTCTTGACCTCTTCATGATCCACTTGCTGCATGGTTAAAATGGAGGAAAATAATAGTCCCTCTCTCATGGTGTCTGTGTGGATTTAATGAGATAACATATGGCATGTATTTAGACAGTACCTGGGCATTGTATTTCATAACTGTTCACTACTATTACTATGCCTTGGTTCAACTGATTCGTCAACAATCAGTTCAATTCTATGGCCAATGTCATGCAAGGTAAATATATTAAGTACAAAAGACAAGAAAACTTTCAGCAGCTGACTGTGGAAAAGACAACACGAGGGCACAAATAAGTAAAGGTGGGATTACATGGCATACCCTATAAATGCAAAGGAGTATCATGTGCAGCTGGGATAGCTAAGGGATGCTAAATGCAGATGATAGGTCCTAAAATAGACATGAAACAAATTCAAGATTCAGAGGTGAAATACACTGGTGGGCATTTTAACCCGTATCATGGACTTAAGTTTGGGAGATAGGCCAGAGATGAAGCTCACTTCTGAATTGGGACTAAGACTTACGTTTACACTGGCAACTACAGCTATCTACTTTCAGCTAGAAAAAAATCTCCAGTCAACCCAAATATGAGGGACAGGGGCTTGACCACAAGGCACAGAGGGTAAAGGGAAACTAGAGATCAGATCTTAACTCTGGTTTGACATTAGACTCTTGTTTCCACCTTTATATTACTTGGTTTGCATGGAAAGACTGGCATAGATATATACAGAAAGATTAGTGTTAACCTACTGTGCATCAGGCCTAACCTGGCTCATCTAGGAAACCTCCTCACATCCTTTCTGTTCAGCCTGAGAAACTATGGGGAGTGATCAGTTTTGCTGAATTCTGAAACAACATATGAGAAATAATAAAAGAGAAGGGTGAAGCCAGAAGAATCTATCTGAGAACAATTTTACAGCAGGATAGTCAATTTTAGATTACACGCAGGAAAAAGGTCTCAGGAAAAGGGATAAGACACAGAAGGCCACCTAATGCCAAGGCATAGAAATTTTAAAAAAGTCTCCAAAGCTAAGATAAGGTAAAATAAATAAATAAATGAGATGACAGAAGCATCCCAGAGCTAAAGAGAATAAGAATTCCTCAGAAGCTGGGGCAAACTTTCATGATATGTTGCAGCCCTCCACTAGATCCTCTACATTAACCTAACCCCTTCAGAGCCCTTTTAGAAGCTGGAAAATAAACTCAAAAATTCCCCATCACATTTTATCCTTGGCTCCTTGTACATTTACCCATTCATCACTTCTCAGTGACATCTAGTGGCACAATTTAAACTAAAGCCCTAAGTCAGGTCTGCTCACAGGACACTAGAAAAGGACAGAAATCCCATGGCTGTGTAAGAACAGTCAAGTACTGCTGGATATGATCTCAAATACAATGGTCTAAACAATCATGCTCTGTTCAAGGCTTTCTTGATATTGGTTTTAATAACTACCCACCTGAACAATGTTAGCAGCAGAAAATGATTCCCAGAAAAGTCTGCCTGATGTCTCTTAGCCACCAATGGGAAAAAGGTGGGAAAACCCACATCCGCTTAGACAGGAATTACTACTTCACCTGATGTTCCATTTCTGTCCAGCTATTTTTAAAGTTATTGAAGAGAGTGGAAACTCAAAATCAAAAGGCAATATTTTCTTGGAGTGCTTTAGATAATTTACGTAGCTCAGTGGTTCTCAACCCTGACTATACAGTAAAACCACTTGGGAAAGTTTAAAACAAAAAGGGGTGCCTGGGTTTGGTCCTCAGAGGGAGTTAATTGGTCTGAGATAGGAACTAATTATCAGTATTTTAAAAGTTATGTTTATATACAAACTGTATCAGGATACAATGCCCCTTGGTAGTCAGTTTCCCTCATTCCCAGGCAACTACTTATCTGTTTTCTATCCTTTGCCAGAATGTGATACAAATGGAATCAGTGTCTCCACTTTTGAAGCTTGCTTCTCTCACTTAGTGTAATGCCTCTGAGATTCATCCACACTGTTGCATTACCAGCAGTTTGTTATATTTTACTGCTGAGTAATATTGAAGGTAGTACCAGTGGAGCACAGTTTATCCATTCTCTAGTTGTTTTTTTTTTTTCTTCCAGTTTTTGGTGATTATTAATAAAGCCACTACAAACATTCACATACAAGTTTCTGTGAGAACATAAAACTTTCATTAATCTTGGATAAATACCTAGAAATAGGATCACTGGGCTGGGCATGGTGGCTCATGCCTGTAATCTTAGCACTTTGGGATGCCGAGGCAAGCAGATTACTTGAGGTCAGGAGTTCGTGACCAGCCTGACCAACATGGAGAAACACTGTCTCTACTAAAAATAAAGAAATTAGCTGGACGTGGTGGTGCATGCCTGTAATCTCAGCTACTTGGGAGGCTGAGGCAGAATTGCTTGAACCTGGGAGGCGGAGGTTGAAATGTGCCGAGATCATGCTATTGTACTTTAGCATGGGCAACAAGAGCAAGACTATATCTCGAAAGAGAGAAAAAAAGAGAAAGAGTGGAAAGAAAGGAAAGGAAGAAAAGAAAGAAAAGGAATAAGGAAGGAAGGAAGGAAAGAAGGAAGGAAAGAAGGAAAGAAAAAGAAAGGAGGCGGGAGAGAGAATGAATCACTGGACAAGTGTATATTTGACTCTTAGAAACCACCAGTTTTGGCCAGGCGTGGTGGCTCATACCTGTAATCCCAGCACTTTGGGAGGCCGAGGTGGGAGGATCACGAGGTCAGGAGTTTGAGACCAGCCTGGCCAACATGGTGAAACCCTGTCTCTACTAAAAATACAAAAATTAGCTGGGCACAGTGGCAGGCGCCTGTAATCCCATCTACTCGGAAGGCTGAGGCAGGAGAATCGCTTGAACCCAGGAGGCGGAGGTTTCAGTGAGCCAATATTGCGCCACTGCACTCCAGCCTCGGCAACAGGGTGAGACTCCATCTCAAAAAAATAAAAAGAAAGAAACCACCAGTTTTTCAGAGTGGAGGTGCCATTTTATATTCATATTTGAGTGTTGAGAAGTTCCAGTTATTCTGTATACTTGCCAGCACTTAGTATCATCAAGTCTTATTTTAGCAGTTATATTAAGTGTGTATCCATCAGTATCTTTTTAAAAACTCTTTACAGCCGTGTACAGTGGCTCACGCCTGTAATCCCAGCACTTTGGGAGGTCGAAGCGGGTGTGGATCACTTGAGGTCAGGAGTTCGAAACCAGCCTGTCCAACATGGCGAAACCCCATCTTTACTTAAAATACAAAATTAGCCAGGCATGGTGGTGCATGCCTGTAATCCCAGCTACCTGGGAGGCTGAGGCAGGAAAATTGCTTGAACCTGGGAGGCGGAGGTTGTAGTGAGCCAAGATCGCGTCACTGCACTCCAGCCTGGGCAACAAGAGCAAAGCGTCATCTTAAAAAAAAAAAAAAAAAAAACCAAAACTCTTTACTCAGGCGGAACATGCAAACGTAAAAGTGCACAAATCATAAATGTACCAACTAGATGAACAGCCACAAAATGAACATTTCAGTTTAACTGCCATGAGGCCAAAAACAAAACAAATCCCACATTATCAGCATCTGAGAAACCCCCTTGTGCATCCTTCTGGTCAGCAGCCACTCTGGCAATAAGGTGACTACCATCCAGATTTAACAGCACATGTTAATTTTGCCTGGTTTTCATCCATGGATGAACCTGGAAACCATCATTCTAAGCAAACTGACACAAGAACACAAAATCAAACACCGCATGTTCTCACTCATAGGTGGGTGTTGAACAATGAGAACACATGGACACAGGGAGGGGAGCACTACACACTGGGGTCTGTTGGGGGTAAATAGGGGAGGGACAGTGGGGGGTGGGGAGTTGGGGAGAGATAGCATGGGGAGAAATGCCAGATATAGGTGATGGGGAGGAAGGCAGCAAACCACACTGTCATGTGTGTACCTATGCAACAATCTTGCATGTTCTTCACATGTACCTCAAAACCTAAAATGCAATTTAAAAAATGCCCTTCTTCTTTTTGAGTAAGACTTTTTCCCAGGGTCACATACTTGGTCATCTCCCCCTTTAGGATAAATTTGCAATCTTGTCTCTTGATGAAAACTGTCTTCTGAGAGAGATCCAAGATGGCTGATCAGCAAAAGCTCAGGAATGTAGCTCCCAGTGAAAGCGCAGAGAACGAGTAGACACCGCACTTCCCGACGAATTTTTGTTGCCCACAGACCAGGAGATTCCCGGCAGAGGAGCCACATGGGTCGCCAGCACGACTCTTTTGGCCGGCGTGGCTGTTTTGCCAGTGCCCCAGCATGGCGCTTCTCGGTGCGTAGTATACGGACAGGAGGGCTCGGCTGGTCCTATCCCCACAAGGAAAACAGCAATTGGAAGCGCTGAGGACTGAGAGTTTCACAGCAAGCACAGCGAACCTGGGAAGGTCCAGCTCTGTGGGGAATGGGCATCTGCCAAAGAAAACTGAGAAACAGAAAAAACTTCATCACCGGGTGGAGAGAGATCCAAGATGGCCACGTAGCAGCAGCTCAGGATTGTAGCTCCCAGTGAAAGCGCAGAGACTGAGTGGATGCCGCAATTGCAGATGAAGTTTTTGATGCCCACAAACTGGGAGATTCCCGGCGAAGGAGCCACACGGGTCGCCAGCGTGACTCTTTTGCCCAGCACGGCTGTTTTGCCAGTGCCCCGGCACACGGCGCTTCTCAGTGCGGAGTATATGGGACTGGGTGCCCCTTTAGTTGGGCTCCGCTGGTCCCATCCCCACAAGGAGAACAGCAGTTGGAAGCACTGAGGACTGAGAGCAAGCACAGCTGAACCCGGGAAGGCCCAGCTCTATGGGGAAGGGGCGCCCCCCCGAAGGAAAACTAAGAAACAGAAAAAACTTCATCACCAACAAGCCAGACGTCCACTCAGAGATCCAATCTGAAAGTCGGCAATTACAAAGATAACAGGTGGATAAATCCACAAAAATGGGAAGAAATCAGTGCAAAAAGGCTGAGAACACCCGAAATCAGAATGCCTGTCCTCCTACAGGGGATCGCAGCTCCTCATCAGCAAGAGAACAAGGCCTGATGGAGGATGAGTGTGATGAACTCACAGAATCAGGCTTCAGAAGGTGGATAATAAGAAACTTCTGTGAGCTAAAAGAACATATTCTAACCCAATGCAAAGAAACTAAGAACCTTGAAAGAAGATTTAACGAAATG
>CAUYQU010002233.1:0-48924 GCA_963574635.1 Cheracebus regulus | reverse complement strand
CTCTTTCTTAGTTTTCCTGTGGCTGACGCCCCTTCCCCACAGAGCTGGGCCTTCCCGGGTTCAGCTGTGCTTGCTCTCAGTCCTCAGCGCTTCCAATTGCTGTTCTCCTTTTGGGAATGGGACCAGCCGAGCCTGGCTAAGAGGGCACCCAGTCCCGTATACTCTGCACCGAGAAGCGCCGCGCCGGGGTGCCAGCAAAACAGCCGTGCCAGCCAAAAGAGTCACACTGGCGACTCGTGTGGCTTCTTCGCCGGGAATCTCCCAGTTTGTGGGCATCAAAAATTCATCTGCAATTGCGGCATCCACTCGCTCTCTGCGCTTTCACTGGGAGCTACAATCCTGAGCTGCTGCTATGTGGCCATCTTGGATCTCTCTCCATCCGGTGATGAAGTTTTTCTGTTTCTTAGTTTTCCTTTGGTGGATGCTCGTTCCCCACAGAGCTGGACCTTCCTGGGTTCGCTGTGCTTGCTGTGAAACTCTCAGTCCTCAGCACTTCCAATTGCTGTTTTCCTTGTGGGGATGGGACCAGCCAAGCCCGTCCATCTGTATACTCCGCACCGAGAAGCACTGCGCTGGGGCACCGGCAAAACAGCCGTGCTGGCCAAAAGAGTCGCGCTGGCGACCCGTGTCGCTCCTCTGCTGGGAATCTCCCGGTCTGTGGGCAACAAAAGTTCGTCGGAAAGTGCAGCATCCACTCGTTCTCTGCACTTTCACTGGGAGCTACATTCCTGAGCTGTTGCTAATCGGCCATCTTGGATCTCTCTCTGTGCTCTTTCCTGATTATGTTTTAGTATTGTCTTAGCAGCCACTAAGCTTCTAATTTTTAGCTACTAAAACATAGGGAGGCCCCATTTGACCTATTACTTTTGCAAAGTTTAGCATCATGTTGAGAATAACTTTCAGGACTTGGGAGGAATAGAAGAGGGTGGGGTGATTGGGGAGGGAGAGCATTAGGAGACATACCTAATGTGGATGACGGGGCGATGGAAGCAGCAAACCACCATGGCACGTGTATACCTATGTAACAAACCTGCACGATCTGCACATGTACCCCAGAACTTAAAGTATAATAAATAAATTTTAAAAAAGAGTTAAAAAATGGATAACTTTCAGTTATCAAAGTAAAGGAACAGCATGAGACAAGAAAGGTAAGAGTGACAGCATGAAGAAAACACAGAGGAAAATAGAACCTTGAAAAAATATTGACCTTATAGGAGTGTGAATCATTCTAGCTTAGTTTAAAAGAACTACATTTTTTCAAGTGTTCAGAGACCATAAAATATGGGTTAGTAAGAAAGGCAGAAAAGAGGAATTCTGCGTAGAGACAATGGTGGCAACAAATACAAATGTAGGGAAGAGCAGGAAGTGTAGAAGGAAGAATCTGCCCTGAGTAGGGTGTTGAGTGCTTGAGGAGGAGTAGCAGGAGCTAAGGCTGGAAAGAAGCTGGGTTCTTAGTGAGGATATTCTTGAATTACAGATGAATGAGTCTAAACATGCACTCTCCAATATGGTAGCTACTAGCAACATTAAAATATGCTGAGAGTGGAAATTACAGACCATATTTTGAAGATTTAGTGTGAGAAAATGTAAAATATCTCATTAATTTTTTTGTATGAATGACTCGTTAAAGATAATGTTTGGGTGCAGTTAGATAAAAATGCATTAACTATATATTTCATAGGTATTATTAAGACAAATTTCCCTTGCCTCTCTTTAATTTCTTTAATGTGGCTACTAGAAAATTTAAAATTACATGTGTGGCTCTCATTCTGTTTATATTAAATGGTGCCAGTCTAGACTTTACCATAAACAATAGCTGTGTGGGAGGTATAAGAGATGGTGTTGTAGATTTGGAAATACTATGTATGGGATAACATTGACTCAGTGACACTGAAAGGTAGGGTAGGAGTAGAATGTGTAGAATTGAAGCTTGGAGAACAGAAACTGCAGACATATAGCTTCCAGAAGTACTCACCTAGAAATGCTTGTGAGGCTGACCTGTGAAGGAATAAATGTGAATGGCATCTTTCAGGGAGGACCTGTGTGCAGAGGAGAGCTAAGAGAGCTAGATGACCAACTTTAGTTATGTCAGGATGAGGATAACTCTTACCTTTAACTTTTAAAGGACTTTGAGGTAGAATTTCTAGAAAAGGAATTGGCAGAAAGAGGACAAAGCAAGTCACCACCAATGACCATTTGCCTTGTTGAATAAATGCTTCCTTGCGGTGGAGCAATTGCAAGGGTGGATGCAAAATGCTAAGTGGCCTGTACCTTCCTTCCTTCATATGCGCTGCTATGATCTGAATGCCCACCCCAAGTTAATATGTTAAAATCTTCACACCCAAGGTAATGGGGAGGTGGGACCTTTAGCAGGTGGTTAGGCCATAAAGACAGAGCCCTCATGAATGGAATTTGTGCTCTTAGAAAAGGGACGGAAGGGAGCTGCCCACCTATTCTGCCATATGAGAACACAGTGAGAAGGAACTGCCTAGGGGGAAGCAGGTCCTCTCCAGACACCAAATTCTGCTGATGCTTTGATCTTAGAACTCCTACTCTCCAGAATTGTGAAAAATAGCCTTCTATTGTTTATAACCCATATAATGTATGGCATTTTGCTATAGTAGTCCCAGTGAACTGACATGTGCACATTATAAAGAATTTAATGCATAGGTAATAAATGAAAGACACCTCAGTAGCTGCAAGATTAGAGACAAAAAGTGTAAAATAACTTAATTAGAAGATACAAACTTGCAAGGATTCTCTATGGCCTGCCATGCCTAAATGTTCTTCATATGACAGTAATATGAGATATTTTAAAACTAGTGAATTAGTTGCTGTTGTAGTTGTCCCTTTTCTCAAAATGGAGATGATTCTGGGATGCAAATTAAATGCTGACAAGCTGTGAAATCTCTACTTCAAGGGTGAATTTGCTAGGACTGGCATTTTTTTAATTCATCCATTAATGGACTGACTCAGGTTGATTTCTTAACTTTGCTATTGTGAATAGTGCTGCAATAAATATGAGAATGCAGACATTTATTTAATTGTTTTCAAATCCTTTGGGTAAACAACTAGGATTGCTGGATCATATGTTAATTCTATTTTTTCATGTGGGCTTTAGGGTTGGTTTGATCCAAACATTAATGACTTGAATAGTGTCACTGAGGTGACAGACCTATGTCCCTGTGGCTCTTAGTGCTGACTTCCTCCATGTATTCATCTCATCCTCAGGGTGGCTCATCTCATGATTGAAAGAAGGCTTCCTGTTATAGCATCCACAGCCTCTAGTTATTTTCGCTTAGACCCAGAGAAAGATAGGGGTTTTCTTTTCATAACTGTGAAATGAAAAATCTTGAGTCTTGTTATGACTAGAATAATTTGGTTACATGTCCACTCCTGAACCATTCACTAAATCAGTGACGCTAATAGCGTGTTCTGATTGGCTTAGGCCTTAGGTATGTGATCTCACCTGAATCTAAAAATGATCCAAATGGCTTCAATCCCTTAGAGTCCAACTTTAGAGCTGAGGGTGGGCTCAATCTCTTCCATACCTCCTAGTTGTTACACAAAGAGGAAAGGACGGAAGAGATGCTTTCCTCAGAGTTGTCCTTAGCATTAAGTACCCTCTGTCTTTCCCTCATTATCATATTATTTTATATAATCTCCTAAAGATTTCCAAGGAATCAATTTTGTTAATTTGATAAACTAAGGTGTGTCAAAGAGGTTACTCATAAGATAATATGAGCCTTTCTGCAGCAATGAACTACTTTTATTGTACTATAAAATTAAAGTAGTTTCAGACATAATAGTTAACACAAACTCCATGGCAGATGAGCAGAGAGCCTCTTCGAGGTGCCATAAATTAAGCAGTTTTGACAAGTGACTAAATTTTTAAAAAAGGTTTGCCTTTTTAAAGTCTGGAGAAAAAGTGAGGTATCAGTCAATTAAGTTCCTGGCTCTGATTAAGGCACTTTTGAACACTATAAGTCATTGATGAACTAGAATAAAATAACTCATATCTTTGTGTATTGAGAGACTCTTAACATGCACAGATTGATCCTGGGGAGTGATTTCACTCTGTATTTGAAAGTCAAATTGAGGGCCTTTATTTTGCAAGCCTGTTTGACACAATAGGCTGTAATGGTCTTTTAGAATTCTTGGGGCCCAAACTTCCCATAAAATGATTCATTGTAATGGCTCCTTTGGAGCAGTGACAGGACTTGATATAAATGTTTGTTAAGAACAGCTGGATTCACTGACTGTATATCCAATGATGGCAAATAGAAGCTTAAGTGAGGGCAAGGATTTTGGAGACAAGGAATTGTTTTATCAGAAGATGACAAGACTACAAGTCAGGAAAGAGCCAGTGGGAGTTGTTGATTCAGAGTACATGCTATTACAGACTGATGGATTTTATGCATATGAATTATATTTGGCACAATGTGTATAATGTTTTACACAGATTGTAAATAGCACTTTTGATGGAAAAGTGTATTAAAAATATAAGGCACAAAATTATATGAATATTTTTGCTTTCTGTATAAGGTATACAAATATCGAATAAGTATTTGTTAGATGAATACATAAAGTAGACATACTATTTTACTTGCTAATTTTCATGAACTTTTTGAGCTAATTGGTGATTGTAAAATATGTTTAATTTCTTCCTAGAGGACATGAAGGTGCGGTTTACTCAATTCTATTTATATGCTAATTTAGATAGTTTGTATTTAACTTGTTTTTTGAGTAGTAATAAGGAATAAGCTTTCTCAAGAAAATGTAGTTTGCATTTAAGAACATAAAAAAAATTTACTTGTTTGGCAACCATATGCTTGGAGTGAGCATAATTAAGGGTATCTGAACACAAGAAGACCCAGTATTGCATTTGGGATTGAGTTACACTAATGTTACAGTACATTTTTGGGAGCTAATCTACCATCTGCCTATCCTGATGAAAAACTGTGTCAGACAGAATCAGATACAGATGGATCTTTATAAAAACTGATGGCCTTTTGTCATTAACTGTTACCTTGTGAAAGAACAGACAGGTTCACAGCTAAAAGTACTAAAAACTTTTTAATAGCAGACCCAGACTGCTTTTGCTCTTCATAGGATTTTAGAACTATTAGTGTTAATCAAGTCAATTTTCTTATTACACATAAGAAAGCTCAGGCAGGTGAGGGGATTATTCTTGGGCTCACACTTGTTAAATGGTAAAATTGGTCTCTTTGGCAGTTGGATTCATTTTGGCATTTTCTCTGTAGTATTGAAGCTAGAGGTATGGTCAGTATTTGGGGTTTATAGCCCTCTAGCCTCGTCCTACTATTTTTAGATAAATTTGCATTTTGTTGTAAGAGCAATGGGAAATCTTTGAAGAACTGTTAAATAAAAGAGTTATGTGGTTTTAATTACATTTTAAGAACACACAATTCTTGTTACCGTGTGAGCAGAGGATGGAATGGACAAAATAAGAATTAAAGTGGGAAAACAAGTTAGGAGGATTCTGCAACAGTTAAATGAAAAGTGTTGAGATCTAGGGTGTAAATGATGGCTGAGGAACAGAGATATTGACATATTGAGAATATTTAAAGGTAGAATAAAATGTCTTTTAGGAGAAAGAGAAAACTGACAATGATTCCAAGATTTCTGGTTTTAGTTATCAAATAGTTAGTGGGATGGTAGTGTAATTTACAGGTGTGAGGAAGAGTGGGTCAGGTAGTAGATTTTGAGAGGTATTTTTGGAGAGGAATGAAGATCCATGTTAACACTACATAATCAGGTTTGACTTGGATGCTCTTTCTTTATAAATCCATGGTAACTATTTCTAATAGCCCATGAAATTTTGATATAGGAAGATATATGTATATGTATGAATATATATATATCCAATATATCCACACACACACACACATATATGTTCATTTACAAGAATATATATATTCACACATATACATATATCTTCCTATATCAACATATATATGTGACCTATATATTCATACATATACATTTATCTTCCTATATCAACATATATATATTCATACATATACATATATCTTCCTATATCAACATATATATATCTTCCTATATCTATATATCTATGTATCTATTTATCTATATATATCTCAACATATATTCTTGTTAAGGAATATATGTATAAGAAATATATATATACACATATATATTCCTTTATAAGAATATATATATATATATTCTTGTAAAGGATATGTGTGTGATATATATATATTATCACACACATCTATATATATATACACACATGCACACACATATATATATATACACACACACATGCACATATATATATTCTTGTGAAGGATATGTGTGTATATATATACATATGTATGTATATATATCCCTTTACAAGAATATATATATGTGTGTATATATCCCTTTTCAAGAATATAAATATATATATACATACATATACATATATATTCATGTATGTATATGTATGTATATATATTCCTTTACAATATATATATATATATAAAATATATGTATATGTATGTATATATATATTCCTTTATAAGGAAATTCTAGTTTTGTTGGTGGCAGCAACATGATTTCTCTGCCTCCCAAGCATGAGAAATGATAATCATGGCAAAGGTAATAAATCTGTCCAGTGAATTAAGAGTACTGTTGGGGGAAGCTTCTAAGAAAACTTCTTAAAAGGGAGATATATTCAGATTGCACGTGCTCTATTTTCTTTTGCATTTTCCTCTACTTTCTGCCTAAAATGTGAATGCAATAGCTGGAACTATGGCCACAATATTCCCGCCAACCATGAAAGACTAAAAACAATCACGTAAACCTTGGTCTTGGTATAGTGTAGTTACTGCAGTAGCCCTAGATTAACTTCCTCTATAATGTTAAAATAAAATTAAGTTTATTTTGTTAAATCACTGTTTTCTGGATTTTCTGTTGCACATGATCAGATCTGAACTCTGATACCATTCATCAGTCTTGTTGCAGTTTGTGTTGGTTTCCTGTCTTCCTTACTAGATAATTAAGTTCCTTGAGTTCAGAGTCATTGCCTTATCTTTCTTTGTATTCATGACATTCAACACAGGATTAACATATGATAGGAACCATAAAGCTTAGTCAAAGTGACTCCATAAATAATTAGATCATCAACATAGGTAAGATGAATAAGACATGGAGTAGAGATAAGCCTAGAATGCTTGGACTCATTTATGAATTCTTTGTGTAGCCCCGTCTTATGATGAGAAACTTCTTAGGGTAACATTCTCCCCTTACTCAGAGTTAACGTCAGCAGAAATCTCAGTGCACCAGAGTGTTTTTTCTGTAAATAGCATTCTACAAGGCAAGTCATTCCAAAATGTCTAAAACTTATGTACACTTATAATATTCAAAGCACTTTCCTGTTATATATCACATTTGACCCTTGTTGTAAATATTTTCATTTTACTAATAAGGAAAATAAGGTCTAAAACACATAAGTGACACAGTCAAAGTCATGATAAATGTTGATAGCAGAGGTGCAACAAAAATCCAAAAACTCTTGAAATCTACACCAATGTTACTTTAATACATCTCGCTGAATACTTTCTAAATCATTAAAGAAAGATAAAATTCAGATATAATACCATATAATAGATAATGGAACATGGTATAAAATGTAAAAATTATGCATGATACAACTAAGCTTGATATAATGCAAATGTTTAAGATAGAGTTTTGATATAATTATAACTGAATAATGCTCAGTTGAATAGATATTCAAATATAATCATACATTTGCATAAATCGGGGGCTTAATTATAAATCTATGGGTTCTTTCAAGATATACTCTGTTTAGTTTAAATTCTTATGAAATCAGCATGTGTTATTTCCTGAGAATACTGGGAGTTAAAAGTATTTTATAGCAGAAAATAAGTAGTTCATTATTATAACTGGTAGATGTTTGATGCTCTGTAAATACAGTCTTTTTAGCTATAGACATGTTTCACTGTTTCTTGAGATGTTCTATAAGCAGGGCAAGGACCATTTGCACCAGTTGTTGTGAACTCTATCACTCTTTTCCAATTGTATGATTGTGAAAATTTCAAATTAGTTAGAGTTTACAACACAAATATTTGTTTAAAAAACGGTGTATACATTTTTAAAATTCCACTCACTTTAATGTCTTTAATTAGCTTAGATAACGTTAAATTTGTTACTTACTTAATTTCATCTGGAGTCATTAAAGAATATTATCTAACTTGTCATGCATGTGCTTTTTCAATTTCAGAAGTAATAGCCAAGTGTATCAAAATTAACTAAGATTACCAATATAATGACCTTGCTAATTAGGTACAAATATAATAATGTAAAAAAGGAGAGTACAGTAATGAAATCTATTTCAAATATACTTCATTTATTAGAGGTAATTGTTAGTTTAGGCCTCGAATCCTTCTTAAAATACTAAAATTATTTTGGAAATTGTAATTATGTTTTTAAATTCAGATGTTTATTTATTAAGAATAAATCACTTCCGCAAATTTCTTTGAGAATTTAGAATAACATGTCCTCATTTCTCATAAAGTATGTGTGCGATATACACGTTAATATGTATACAAATGCAAATTATTGTTTACTAATTTTCTAAATACTTTAAAATGCCCAGTGATGTTTATCCAAAATAGTTTTTGTTTAAAGTTAATGTTTTAGGTTAAATAGAATAACAACATGCAGCCAAATACATTAGTAAAGTAGGAATGGGTAAAAAAAAACCCCATAAACTCTTAAGTGTGCTGATTTTCATGTAATTTTTAATTGCTTACAGATTTACTTATTTACATGGCAATTATATTTAACAAGATAAGACATTTATTAAATAATTACTATATACTAGGCATTGGAAATAGACATAAAACTGACAATTATATATTGAATGCTTACTACATGGCACACATTGTCCTAAAATTTTACATAGGTTCTCTGAATCTCATGCAAAGAAAACTATGGATAAAATTATTGAATAACAAATACAAGGCTAAAACAGCTTGAAGTAAGATCAAGAACCACAAAGATACAATTATTGAATTAATGCCATTACATTAAAAATATAATTTATGAGTCTATATTGCTAATAAAAATGAATAAATTAATAAACTATCAAGGAAAGCACCACTCTTCTTTATAGGAGAATTGTAATTAGTAAATATATAAAGAAAGTTCAAGTAGAAAATCACCATTTGTCAACAATTGTAATTATAATTGATTGAGGCAGAAATTCTCAATAGATAATAAAATCATCTAGTAAAATTGGTTGGGACACAGGATAATTACATAATGTCAGCATTTCCCCCATATTATTGCTTATTAATTACAAAAGGAAATAAGGTATATTTACAGTGGAGAAATATAACAGAAAAGTGACCAAAGTTAACATTACCACTAATGGGATGTAGTAGACACTGTGATGTGCCACCAAGGTCCTCTTTCAGGACTGAAAGATGTATTCCCACAGGGAGGGTCCTTCAGTCAGACAGCCTGCAACTGTGAGCTCTTTTTGGAATTGTTTTGATGGAAGAGGTCATTTCACTCAAGAGCTTGCCTTGTTTCCAGTATGGCGCTCATCCAACAATTGGATGAAATAGGTGCCCAAAGGCCTAGAACACTCAACTCAATGCTAGATAATTCTAAAGGGCCACTATAGTCTTATTCCTTCCTCTAGGATCAGCTGAGGCATTTTTTTTTGAGACTGCATCACAACCCACCTTCTCTGTATGAAATCCATTTTCCTTTCTGCCTTCTCCCAGCTGGTAATCTCAAGAGCAAGTCTTAAAAAATCCTTCATACTAGCCTTTCTATTGGAGCTTGACTCTTGGCAAATTAACATATGGTGACAAACAAACTGATGTCATATGCCTCTGGGTATGCTGCTCTCAGAAAGACACCATCAATTTTGTAATATTCCTGGCAAAAATGCAAAAACTGAATGTATTGAAAAGCATTTGGACAATCCGAAAGTTAGGTATCCTACAAACAACTTGTCTGCATTCTTTGAAATATTTATTTTATTTTGCTTATCTATATTTTCTTTTTTCTATGCTGATCATTAATTATGAGGCCCATAAAATTGGGGAAATGCCATTTCTATTTATAACATAAATAGTAGGTAAAGTGAAGATAGGTAAGTTATATGCTGATGGCAAATAGCATATGTATCTTGCATAATGCAAGATTCTCTGCTCTAAGGGACAGGTTTTATAGAAAATAATTGTTTAGGCAGTTTGCATAAGTGGTAGATTTTAAAGTTTGAATAGAGCAACTGAATAAGCAAACTAAAATTTTTCTCCCAGAAACTTCAGAATTTAAATAAAGTGATAATTTTTCCTTCTTTAAGATTAGAGCGGGAAGAATGGTAAGAAAGCAGAATGGCAGGAGCAGAATGAATGATGGAATGGAAAAGTAAGCTAAGTAAAAAGTCATATTGAATGAAAACTTGAAAAAATGAAGAATAAAAGAGGAAATGAAAAAACAGAAATGTTTTCCTTTCTGTGGTAATATTGTAGCTCAAGTTTGATGAATTTGAAACTATCCAGAAACTGCCTTCATTATGGAGTAAACACAAGTTTGACATTGGCCTCCAAGAAATGTAATTGTATTCATGTTCCTAGTCAGAATGTGAAAACATATTTTTCCCTTTACTGTAACTATACTGCATGGATAGGGGACCAGGTGTTCAAATCAGAGATTGGCTCTCTCTCTCTCTCTCTGTGTGTGTGTGTGTGTGTGTGTGTGTGTGTGTGAGAGAGAGAGAGAGAGAGAGAGAGAAATCCTTAGTTAACCAGCTGACTAAAACTCTAGAGCTACTGGAAAAGCAAACCTCCTTAACAATTGTGTAACATAGATATTCTTACTAAAGCATAATATGAGCAAATAAATCGATAGCAGGTGGAGACTGAGAGCCTTACACAAGAAAGTGACATAGTGACAGAGGTTCCTGTTGGATATAAACAATGTGGGACAATAGAGAACAATCAGCAGAATTTGATCAAAAAATGAAAATGAAAAATCAAGAACAGACAAGAACAGAGGCCATTCTTTTTTCCAGGTCTATGTTTTCATCAGGTGTATAGACTGAGGCAACTGTTAGTTTCTATCAGAATTCCACCGAATATGATTTATAATATGTTGTGTAAAAAAACTTTTCTTGAATCATTTTAGATGAACAAATGCTCTACATTCCATTTCTGATATCTAATGGCGATGCCCACAGACTGTTGATCAATTACAGCAAATACAATATTCTCTGGTAAGTTGGGCTCTTCTACTCCTAACAGTTGAGCTCCAAGCTTATCAAGATTCATTGTGTTTATCAAATCTGTTTATACAAGTCATGCTTTAAAAAGAGTTACTTTAGGATTGGGTGCAGTGGCTCATGCCTGTAATCCCAGCACTTTGGAAGGCTAAGGTGGGCAGATCACAAGGTCAGGAGTTCGAGACCAGACTGGCCAACATGGTGAAACCCATCTGTACTAAAAACACAAAAATTATCTGATGTGGTGGAAGGCACTTTTAATCCCAGCTACTTGAGAGGCTGGAGCAGGAGAATTGCCTGAAACTGGAAGGCAGAGGTTGCAGTGAGCCGAGACTGTATCACTGTACTCTAGCCTGGGCGAAAGAGCGAAACGCTATCTCAAAAAAAAAAAAAAAGTTACTTTATTTGATGAAATATAAGTATGAATAAAGAGTTGTAGTTGCTATTAATATCAGAGGAATGTGTTGAGAAGTATAAAATTGAGCTGCTAAAAATAAATTTGGGCAAGATAACTATAGAAATGGTAAGAAATCATTAATAAAGTGACTGCATTCAAATTGCATTGCAAGTGCCTTTAAGTTTTCATTTCACATTGACATGAACAGAAATTGGAAATTGTGAGACATTCATTATTGGTGTGGTTTTATACCAGATGAGTTATATAAGGCTTTCAACAGTGGACTGATTCCCAGAAAAGGCCTTGACTTAACATAAATGGTTCGCAAATAGAGTTATATTACTATATTTTAACTTGTAATAAATTGATATATCTTATTTTAAAATAATTACTTCCTCCTTAATAGAATGTTTCTATTACATAATCAACTGTCAGATTACATTGATAATGGGGCTGCATCTCTAAGGTAGCCATAGTTATAATTCATGTTCATGATGTGGGCTCAAGTTTTTAAATTTTTTTTTATTGTTACTATGAATTTAAAAATTAAGAATTATTTCGAATTAGTTCAAATGTTGCTAAAATATATTTGGATTTTATGAAACCTATTGACAAGAAAAGTTAAACATCTGTACCTGGACAGGAAAACTTGTAGAAAAGCACCTATTAGAATGGTTGGTCTTAGCTCTTTCTAGGTCTTATTGAACTACAAATAAATACTTGACCCAATGGCAACCACATACTCTGAACAAAGGGGAGAGAAGCAGCTTATGAGCTGTCCTGAGAGTTCCATTCAACAGCAGTGCTCCATAATATGTGGTTTACATATTCCCCAAATGCTAGCCACTAGGGATTACCTTTAACTTCATATCTTTAGAAAATTCTTAGGTCTGCATCAAATATATAATGAAAATCCAGATACCCTCTGAATATTTCTAGGTGTTTTTGTTATGTTACTCTTGTGTCTAGTAACAGCAATTGAATGATCCCTGCTGAATTCTTGAACTTGTGTCCCTGTCTTGCTTCCTATAGTTGTTGTCAGGGTGTTTTGCTTGTTCATCAGAGTCTTTTTGCAAATGAGAGTGAAGTTGAGCTGGGAGCATGACTAGTTGCCCAGAATTCAGGCTGAATTTCAGCTCTCATTCACTATTTCACCTGAGCACGTGTAGTCAGGGAAGCAACCTGCATAGCTATAGGGAGCAATCATTTTTCCACGATACCCTCTTTATTTATTCCTACAAGCAATCTTGAAACAATTTTTTTTCTTTTCAACTTTTATTTTAGGTTCAGGAGGTACACGTGCAGGTTTCTTACATGGGTAAATTCTGTCACTGTGATTTGGTGTACAAATGATTTTGTCACACAAGTAGTGAACATAGTACCTGGCTGTGGGCATAGTACTTGATAGTAGTTTTTAGATCCTTACCTTCTTCCCATCCCCCACATCAAGTAGGCCCTAGTGTCTATTGTTCTTATCTTCATGTCCATGTGTACTCAATGTTTAGCTCCCACTTATAAGTGAGAACATATAGTATTTAGTTTTCTGTTTCTGCATTAATTAGCTTAGGATAATGTCCACCAGCTGCATCCATGTTGCTGCAAAAGACATGATTTTGTTCTTTTTATAGCTGCATAATGTTCCATAGTGTATATGTACAACATTTTTAAAAATTATACTTTAAGTTCTGGGGTACATGTGCAGATCATGCAGGATTGTTACATAGGTATACACATGACATGGATGTTTGCTGCATCCATCTCCTAGTCATCTACATTAGGTATTTCTCCTAATGTTATCCCTCCCCAATCCCCCCACTACCTGCTATTCCTCCCCTAGCTCCCCACCCCCAACAGACCCTGTTGTGTGATGTTCCCCTCCCTGTGTCCATGTCTTCTTATTGTTCAACACCCACTTATGAGTGAGACTATGTGGTGTTTGGTTTCCTGTTCTTGTGTCATTTGCTGAGAATGATGGTTTCCAGATTCATCCATGTCCCTACAGGGGACATGAACTCCTCATTGTTTATGGCTGCATAGTATTTCATGGTGAATATGTGCCACATTTTCTTTATCCAGTCTATCATTGATGGGGATTTGGGTTGGTTCCAAGACTTTGCTATTGTAAACAGTGCCATAATGAACATACATGTGCACATGCCTTTATAATAGAACGATTTATAATCCTTTGGATATATACCCAGTAATGGGATTGAGGGAATGTGTTCTCTTTCCAGGTCCACAAGGGGGCGTAGTTTCAAGGGCAGGAACTTCCCTGTGCCATGCCCCCTCCCATCTCTCTCCATCTGGGAGATTTAATGGTTTCTGTTTAATTTTTGTAGGCAAGGGAGAAGGTCACAAGTCAATCACTTCAGCAGAAGTTTAAAGGAATTCTTTTCATTGGCTAGGGGGGCTTGGAGAAGGAGGGAATTCCTCCCAGGTTAAAAGTCCGTGTCTCCCTTATCTGGGCAGATTTCCCCTCTGGGATCCCCTTCCACACATTCTCTTTCTTGTGGAAGTTTTTCTCTTCCTCTCCTTTTTCTCCTTCTCTATGTAAATAAATCATTTCCTGCAAACACTGTTTTGGGGTCCAGTATTTACTTTATGAGTGCACCTGCCATGGTCCCCTCTCTCATTCTTGAGAGAGTGAGGGACCAAGAGCCTGGAGCCCACTGTGGAGCAAGCTGAGTGCTCCCTTGAACCCCAAAACCCCAACATTACAGGATTGCTGGGTCAAATGGTATTTCTGTCTCTAGATCCTTGAGGAATCGCCTCACTGTCTTCCACAATGGTTGAACTAATTTACACTCTTAACAACCATGTAAAGTATTCCTATTTCTCCACATACTCTCCGGTATCTGTTGTCTCCAGATTTGTTAATGATCACCATTCTAACTAGCGTGAGATGGTATGAGCCGAACCAAGCTTCATAAGTGAAGTAGAAATGAAATCCTTCATGGACAAGCAACTGCTGAGAGATTTTGTCACTACCAGGCCTGCCTTACAAGAGCTCCTGAAGGAAGCACTAAACATGGAAAGGAACAACCAGTACCAGCCACTCCAAAAACATACCAAATTGTAAAGACCATTGACACAATGAAGAAACTGCATCAACTAATGGGCAAAACAACCAGCTAGTATTAAAATGGCAGGATCAAATTAACACATAACAATATTAACCTTAAATGTAAATGGGCTAAATGCCCCAGTTGAAAGACATAAACTGGCAAATTGGATAAAGAGTCAAGACCCATTGGTGTGCTGTATTCAGGAGACCCATCTCACATACAGAGACACACATAGGCTCAAAATAAAGGGATGGAGGAAGATTTAGCAAGCAAATGGAGAGCAAATATGAGCAGAGGTTGCAATCCTAGCCCGTGGTAAAACAGACTTTAAACCAACAAAGATCAAAAGGGACAAAGAAGGGCATTACATAATGGTAAAGGAATCAATGCAGCAAGAAGAGCTAACTATCCTAAATATATATGCACACAATATAGGAGCACCCAGTTACATAAAGCAGGTTCTTAATGACCTACAAAGAGACTTAGACTCCCACACAATAATAGTGAGAAACTTTAACACTCTCAATATTAGACAGATCAACGAGACAGAAAATTAACAAGGATATCCAGGACTTGAACTGAGATCTGGACTAAGCAAACCTAATAGACATCTACAGAACTCTCCACCCCAAATCCACAGAATATACATCCCTCTCAGCACCACATCACACTTACTCTAAAATTGACCACATAATTGGAAGTAAATCACTCAGCAAATGCAAAAAATGGAAATCATAATAGTCTCTCAGACCACAGTGCAATCAAATTAGAACTCAGGATTAAGAAACTAACTCCGAACCACACAACTACATGGAAACGGAACAACCTGCTCCTGAATGACTACTGGAAAAATAATGAAATGAAGGCAGAAATAAAGATGTTCTTTGAAACTAAGGAGAATGAAGACACAACATACCAGAATCCCTGGGGCACATTTAAAGCAGTGTTTAGAGGGAAATTTATAGCACTAAATGCCCACATGAGAAGCAAGGAAAGATCTAAAATCGACACCCTAACATCACAATTAAAAGAACCAGAGAAGCAAGATCAAACAAATTCAAAAGCTAGCAAAAGACAAGAAATAACTAAGATCAGAGCAGAACTGAAGGAGATAGAGACACAAAAAACCCTTCAAAAAAAAATCAATGAATCCAGGAGCTGTTTTTTTGAAAAAATCAACAGAATAGATAGACCACTAACCAGACTAATAAAAAACTAGAGAGAGAAGAATTGAATAGATGCAATAAAAAATGATAAAGGGGATATCACCACTGATTCCACAGAAATACAATCTACCATCAGTGATTACTACAAACACCTCTATGCACATAAAGCAGTAAATCTAGAAGAAATGGATAAATTTCTGGACGCTTGTACTCTCCCAAGCCTAAACCAGGAAGAAGTTGAAACCCTAAATAGACCAATAACAAGGGCTGTAGTTGAGGCAGCAATTAGTAGCCTACCAACCAAAAAAAGTCCAGATCCAGACAGGTTCACAGCTGAAGTCTACCAGAGGTACAAAGAGGAGATAGTACCATTCCTTCTGAAACTATTCCAAACAATACAAAAAGAGGGAACCCTCCATAACTCAGTTTATGAGACCAACATCATCCTGATACCAAAACCTGGCAGAGACACAATAACATATTTTAGTAAGTCCACTGTCGATGGGTATCTAGGTTGATTCCATGTCTTTGCTATTGTGAACAGTGCTGCAATAAACATATGAGTGCATGTGTAGAATTCTTTTTGGTAGAATGATTTATATTCCTTTGGGTATATACCCAGTAATGGGATTGCTGGGTCAAATGGTTAGTTATGTTGTAAGTTCTTTGAGAACTCACCAAACTACTTTCCACAGTGGCTGAAATTACATTCCTACTAGTAGTGCATAAGCATTCCCTTTTCTTTGCAACCTTGCCAACATCTGTTATTTTTTGACTTTTTAATAATAGCCATTCTAACTAGCATGAGATGGTGTCTCACGGTGGTTTTGATTTGTATTTTTCTAATGATTAGTAGTGTTGAGCATTTTTCATAAGCGTGTTGGTCACATGATGTCTTCTGTGAAGTGTTTGTTTATATTTTTTGCCCATTTTTAAATGGGGTTGTTTTTTATTTGTTGATTTAAGTTCCTTATAAATCCTGAATATTAGACCTTTGTTGCATGCATAGTTTGTGAGTATTTTTTTCCCATTCTGTAGGTTGTCTTTTTATTCTGTTGATAGTTTCATTTGCTGTGCAGACATGCTTTAACTAGATCCCACTTGTCTATTTTGTTTGTTTGTTTGTTTTGCTTTTGGAGAGTTCATCATGAAATTATTGCCAAGGCTGATGTTGAGAATGGTATTTCCTGGCTTCTCTTCTAAGGTTTTTATAGTTTTGGGTCTAACATTTAAAGTTTGGATCCATCTTGAATTGAGTTATATATATGAGCAAATGAAGGGGTCCAGTTTCAATCTTCTGCATGTGGTTAGCCAGTTATCCCAGAACCATTTATTGAATAGAGAGTCCTTTCCCCATTGATTGTTATTTCCAACTTTGTCAAAGATCAAATGGTTATAGGTGTGCAGCTTTATTTCTGGGTTCTCTAACATGTTCCATTGTATATATGTCTTTTTTTTTTTTTTTGTGCCAGTACCATGCTGTTTTGGTTACTGTGGCCTTGTGGTATTGTTTGAAGTTGGGTAGTGTAATGCCTCTTGCTTTGTTTTTTTCTTTGCTGTTTGTTTATTTTGCTTAGGACTGCTGTGGCTATTCAGGCTATTTTCTGATTCCATATGTATTTTAGAACAGGTTTCTTCTAACTCTGTGAAACATGACATTAGTAGTTTGATAGGAATAGTATTAAATCTGTAAATTGTTTTAGGCAGTATAGCCATTTTAACAATATTGATTGTTCCTATCCATGAGCATGGAATGTTTTTCCATTTGTGTTGTCTGTGATTTCTTTCAGCAGTGTTTTATAAATTCTCATTGTGGAGATCTTTCACTTCTTGGGTTTACTGTAAGCCTAGGTATTTTATTCTTTTTGGCTATTGTGAATGAGGTTGTGTTCTTGATTTGGCTCACAGCTTGGATATTATTTGTGTATAGAAATGCTCAAAGTTTTGTATTTAGTACATTGATTTTGTATCTTGAAACTTTACTAAAGTTGTTTATAAGTTCTAGGAGCCCTTGAGAAGAGACTAGGGGTTCTCTAGATATAGAATCATATCATACATGAAGGAGATAATTTGACTTCTTATTTGGATGCCTTTTAATTCTTTTTCTCACTTGACTATTTTTGGCTAGGAATTCCAGTACTATGTTGAATAGGAGTACTGAGAGTAGGAATTCTTGTCTTGTTCCAGTTCTCAAGAGTAATGCTTCTAGCTTTTGTCCATTCAGTATGATGTTGGCTGTGGGTTTGTCATAGATAACTCTTATTGTTTTGAGGTGTGTTCTTCAATGCCTAGTTTGTCAAGGGTTTTTTAACACGAGTGAAGGTTGGATTTGATCAAAAGCCTTTTCTGTGTCTATTGAGATGTTTAGCTCTGTTTATATGATAAATCACATTTATTGATTTGTGTATGTTCAACCAACCTTGTATCCTAGGAAATAAGCTGACTTGATCATTGTAGATTAGCTTTTTGATGTGCTGCTGAATTCAGTTTGGCAGTATTTGGTTGAAGGTCTTTGTGTCTATGTTTATTAGGAGCATAGATACAGGTTCCCTGTTTTTCATTGAGATTTTCTTTTTTTATTGTTTCTCTGCCAGGTTTTGGTACCAGAATGATGCTGGCCTGATAGTATGAGTTATGGAGGAGTTCCTCCCCCACAATTGATTGTGATAATTGCAGTAGGATTGTTTCTAGCTCTTCTTTGTATATCTGGTATAGTTCAACTGTAAATCCATCTAGTCCAAGGCTTTTTCTAGTTGGTAAGTTTGTTTTTTTTTTATTTTCCACTGAAGTGATTTCATAACTCATTATTAGTTCAGGATTTAAATTTCTTCCTAGTTCAATCTTAAGAGGTGTATATTTCCAGAAAGTTACATATTTTCTCTAGGCTTTCTAGTTTGTGTCCTTAGAGGTGTTCATAATAGTCTCTAGGACTTTTTTGTACTTCTATTGGGTCAGTGGTAATGTCACCATTGTCATTTCTGATTATGTTTATTCGGATTTTCTGTCTTTTGTTCTTTATTAATCATGCTAGTGGTGTATGATCTTGTTTATTATTTAGAAAAACCAAGGTTTGGTTTTGTTGATCTTTTGTATAGATTTTCATGTCTCAATTTTGTTCAATTCAGCTCTGATTTTGATTATTTTTCTTCTGCTGGCTTTACAGTTGGTTTGTTCTTGTTTTGCTAATTCTTCTAGGTATGATGTTATGTTGTTAATTTGAGATATTTCTAATTTCTTTGTGTAGGCACTTAGCATTATAAAGTTTTCTCTGAACATTGCTTTAGGTGTGTCCCAGAAATTTTGGTATGTTGTATCTTTTTTTTTTCACTAGTTTCAAGAAACTTTTTGATTTCTGCCTTGATTTTATTCTTTTCCCAAAAGTCATTCAGGAATAGATTGCTTATTTTCATGTAATTGTATGGTTTTGGGAGTCTTACTTGGTATTGATTACTGTATTTATTATGCTGTGCTTTGAGAATGAGGTTGGTATGATTTTGGTTTTTAGATTTTTTGAGAATTGCTTTATAACCCAGGATGTGGTCAATTTTACAGTATGTGCTATGTGCAGAAGGAGATGTACATTCTATTTTTGTTGGATGTAGTATCCTGGAGATGTTTGTTACGTCCACTTTGTCAAATGTCAGGTTTAGGTCCTGAGTGTCTTGTGTTAGTTTTCTGGCTTGATGAGCTCTCAGATAATGTCACTGAGGTGTTAAAGTCTCCAACTATTATTGTGTAGTTATCTAAGTCTCTTCACAGGTCTCTAAGACATTCTTTTATATATCTGGGTGCTTCAATGTTGAGTGTATATATATGTGATAGTTAAGTCTTCTTGTCAAGTTGAACCCTTTATCATTATGTAATGCCTTTCTTTGTGTATTTTTATTGTTGATGATTTAAAGCTAATTTTCTCTGAAATGGAAATAGCTACCCCTGCTTTTTTTTACTGTTTACTTGATAGATCTTTCTTCATTCCTTCACTTTGAGCTTATAGGTGTCATGCATATGAGATGGGTCTATTGAAGGCAGCATACAGTTAGATCTTGTTTCTTTATCCAACTTTCTACTTTGTGCCTGTTAATTAGGGCATTTATCCCATTAACATTCAAGGTCCATATTGATATGTGAGAATTTGATTTTGTCATCATGTTATTAGCTGGTTGTTATATAGATTTGATTGTATAGTTGCTTTATAGTGTCAGTGGGCTTATGTACTTAAATGTGCTTTTATGTGGTGGCAGGTATCAGTCTTTTCCTTCCATGTGTAGTACTCCCTTAAGGACTTCTTATAAGGCAAGTCTCATGATAGTAAATTCCCTTAGCATTTGATTGTCTGAAAAGGATTTTATTTCTCCTTTGCTTATGAAGCTTAGTTTGGTTGGATGTAAAATCCTTGGTTGGAATTTCCTTTCTTGGATACTGAACATAGGCCCCAAATCTCTTCTGGATTAAAAATTTTCTGCTTTAACAGTTGAAAGATCCACTGTTAGCTTAATGGGGTTCCCTTTGAACAGGACCTGCCTCTTCTGTCTAGCTGCCTTTAATATTTTCTTTTGCATTTACCTTGTAGTATCTGATGACTGTGTATCTTGGAGTTGGTTATTTTGTATAGTGTCTCACAGGGTTCTCTGAATTTCCTGAATTTGTATGTCAAACTCTCTATAGTGAGAATGGGAAAATTTATATGGACAATATCCTCAAATATGTTTTCCATATTTGCTTCTCCATATTTATAGAATATTGAGAAGCATTTGTGAAGTATTTCTCAATACTTCTCCAATTATTTTCATTTTTCCTTGCTCTTTTGGATTTTTGTTAGTAATGTCAATGAGTTATAGATTTGATCTCTTTACATAATCTCACATTTCTCAGAAGTTTTGTTCCATTTTTAAGTTCCTTTTTCTTTATTTTTATCTGCCTGTATTGATTCAAATAAGTGGTCTTTGAGTTCTGAGATTCTTTCCCGAGCTTGATATATTCTGTTATTAATGCTTCCAATTGTATTATGAAATTCCTCTAGTAAATTTTTAATTTTCAGAAGTTCTTTTTGTTTTTCTCTTAAAATGGCTATCTTTCAACTATTGGATCATTTTACTGATTTTCTTGGTTTGGGTTTCAACCTTATCCTAAGTCTCATTGAGCTTCCTTGCCAGCCAGATTCTGAATTGTCTGTCATTTCAGCCATTTCAATCGAGTTAAGAACAGTTTCTAGTGAGCTAGTGTAGTCTTTTGGAGGTAAGAAGAGATTCTGACTTTTAGTGTTGTAAGAATTCTTATGATTGTTTTTTTCATCTGTGTGGGCTGATGTATCTTTAATCATTGAAGTTGCTGTCCTTTGGATGGAATGTTTTGCTTTTATATTTTTTGGTTCCCTCGAGGGTTTGACTGTGGTATAAGTTGGGTTTAGTCATTTGGATTCATTTCTGGATGCTTTCAGGGCACCAGTGCTTAGCTCAGTACTCCTGGGCTGCATGCTCTAACCCTCTGGGACTGGGAGGAGGCCTGCAATTTTGATCTCTGGCCCCTTGTGGTCAAATACCTGTTGTGCTGAAGGGGTTGATATATTCCCAGGCTGCTGGCAATGCGGCTCCATCAGGGACTGCAGGCAAAAGTGCTCAGGTTGGGTGGGGTGGGGGTGGGGCTGGGAATGGGGGTTGGGGGGCTGCAAGTGAGTGTGTAGTGGTAAGGCCTGAAACAGATTTTTTAGAATCATAACTGTTACTTAAAAGTTCAGGGATAATGGAAAAGAATTATAATAATAAAGAATGGAAATGAAGATTTTCTTGTAGTTCCTTATGTCCCTGTCTTTACCATGGTGTTGTCTATCATTTGGTGGTGCCACTTAGATCACAAAATGTAATGCAAGTATTGTAAATTTTACCTTCCTAATTACAAATGAATAGTGACTATTTGAGTCAATCAGAGCTTTAAAAAAATAGTTTTTGAGAATGTGAATCCCATAGAGAGATATAGACAGATAAATAAGAATCAAAAGTCAAGAGACACTCAACAGAAGCTATGAAGGACTAATAATAGACATACGGAGAAGCTCAGCATGACAACAGAGGCATATCAGTAGTTTTACTGGTGCTATAGAGTTTCTGTAGCATCCAGAATGCTGCTCCCTGAGGTCTGATGTACCACTGTTGAGGCTATTTGCTAAGACCTGTTTTCTCCTCAGGTGCACTTAATAATTAAACACCACCTCATCAGTTGAGGAAAACAGCATGATTTTTGTTCAAACAAGTTAAAAGAGCCTCACAAAACTGCAGATTTCACTCATCTTTCAAATTCCTCAGTGTTTGACAGATAGCCTAAAATTGATGTGGACTCATAATCTACATAAAGCTAAGCATTTTCACTCTTCACTAAGCCCTACTTTGTTCTCCCAAAGTAAACACATGTAAACCAAGAGTCTATGTGTAGAAAAGGATGATGACTGAGGCACTGAATTCACCTTTCTGTTGTATATGGTAATAGAGCAATTCCTTTTTGACCTATATAATCAACTTTCTGCAAGTAGACTGTAGCTTAATTATGTATAAATGCCCAGTGTGTTCTTTCCAGATTATAAGAACTTGATCTTTCCTCTTTCAACTCTGGCAACCAACCTACAAGTTTAACAGGATAATTGACTCTCCTGAGGGCTCAAAGAGATGCAGGACAAATGTATGTGTTGGAATGATTCAGTTATTCTTAACAGGGCCTCTCTTATTTTTATTTATTTTTATTATTTTATATATATATTTTTTATTACCTTTTAGGTTTGGGGGTACATGTGAAGAACATGTAAGAATGTTGCATAGGTACACACATATTGGTATGATTTGCTGCCTTCCTCCCCATCACCTATATCTGGCATTTCTCCCCATGTTATCCCTCCCCAACTCCCCACAACCTCCCCTAGATACCCCCAACCGACCCCAGGGGGTGATGCTCCCCGCCATGACCATGTGTTCGCACTGTTCAACACCCACCTATGAGTGAGAACATGGGGTGTTTGATTTTCTGTCCTTGTGTCAGTTTGCTGAGAATGATGGTTTCCAGGTTCATCCATGTCCCTACAAAGGACACAAACTTGTCGTTTTTTATGGCTGCATAGCATTCCATGGTGTATATGTGCCACATTTTCCCTGCCCACTCTATCATCGATGGGCATTTGGGTTGGTTCCAAGTCTTTGCTATTGTAAACAGTGCTGAAATGAACATTTGTGTGCAGGTGTCCTTATAGTAGAATGATTTATAATCCTTTGGATATATACCCAGGATGCTGGGTCCAATGGAATTTCTATTTCTAGGTCCTTGAGGGATCGCCACACTGTCTTCCACAATGCTTGAACTAATTGACACTCCCACCAACAGTGTAAGAGTGTTCCTATTTCTCCACATCCTCCCCAGCATAACAGGGCCTCTCTTGAAACAAATTATTTTTTGATGTACAAGAGAAAAATGATAAAGGAAAAAATACTAAACCAAACAAAAATATCCTCCAAAAAAACCTGTAAAAATCAGACTACACATTTATTATTCTTGGAAACACTTCTGCTCTGTACGTCTCATAAAGATGTTTCTCTTGATTTCTTGCAGCCCTCACACTGTTCTACTGGCATTTAGTTTATCTGAGATTGTCTCATTGTGGCCCTTCTGAGGTTACACTGTGAGAGAACAATCTCAGAATGAACAGTAGAGCACTTAGAGGGCAATTGGGGCCATTTTCAACCATAGTGTTGAATTTTTGAAAGGCCTTTCATTTTGCCGAAGTGAAAATAAAGAGGATAAAGCAAGTGGAACTGCAAGGTTCTTTGTTTTTCTTGTTTTCATTCAATAATTTTAAAAAAGGACAAAATGCCTAGAATCATTGAGTAATAGCCTCATTGAATTCTCATACTTGCCTGTGCTGAGTAGTTCCTTAGGTCTAATATCGCCAGCAAATTGGATTGTATTGCTTTTTTATAAACTGACTACCAAGGTAGTTTTCCTTAGCCAAAAATTTGTGTATTGGGACACTTAAGAATGCTTAAGATCTTATGAACTTAAAATTAAATGAAATCATTTGGGCACAGTTAGTAAAGGTCAATAAACCATTTAGTTGCCAGACTTACTTCAAGTTAGTTACAGGGAATAGCTGTTGGGAATTTGGAAGAATTCATTGATATGGTTTCATGTTTTTCGTACTTGCTGTACCATCCCCTTCCTGCAATGTTTCATTTTTGCCTTTTATTTCTGAATCAGAAAATATCATTTCAAAGATTAAGTAATCTTGTGACTGGCTTAAAGCTTAAAACATACTACATTGGAGCAAATGGAACTAAGACTCTTTAGAGAGCTTTATTTCATACCATTAGAAAGAGTGTCTTTAGAGCACCCAGGAGAATTGCACCAGATGGGAAAATAGTACCTTCTTACAGTCTTATGAACAATGATCACATAGGTAAAACTAATGGGAAGGCACATTCAAACAAAAACAAACCTTATGGTGTATATATTTTTAAAAAATAGAAGACTGTATTACTAGAGCTAAATAGGCCTTTTCCTCTGTGCCCTTAAGAGTGGAATGCCAAGGCCCAATAGAACAACCCTAAGAACATAAGAGTAAAGACCTTAGGACATCCACCTTGAAAAGAACATGTTACATGAATCTTCCAAAAGCAATATAAATATTCTAAAGGAAAATACATAAATTATGGCATAATCTTTATCTCTATATGGGATCCTTTAAAAGTCTTAGACTTTTATGTTTAAGACCCGCACCCAGGGTCTAATATATCCTTCCATAACAAGTAGGCATGGTGCTCCTTGACAACTGACTTGTTGATACAACGGAATTTATGGTATTTGTCTGGTGACTGCAAGACACAGGAGAGGAAGGATGTGCTTGGAGTGAATGTTCTGAGCTGTCTAAAGCTTATTCTCTCTGTGTTGCTATCTTTTCCATAGCAAAAATTCTCATTACCTTCATGAGTTAAGGGCTAAGAGTTACTGGCCAACATTAGAGGTGAGGGAAGACTTACAATCTTTAGCTAATTACTGTTCATTCTTGTGAGACTCTAAAATGTCAAATAAAAAAATTCAAAACAAGGGTTAATATATTTTGTTTTGAGGATAATTCAGGGAAATATATAAATATTTATAACCTCAATTTAAAAGCTTTACAATGGAAACAGCCTTTCAAGTTTCAGGGAAAAAAGAAGGAGAAGACTGAGAAGAGGGTGATTTTTAAACTTAGATTCCTACTTTATTAACAGAAGAATGCCAATAAAAATCTGCATGCTTTTAAAACAATTAAAATGTTGAGATCTAGAATATACTAGAGAAATAACAACATAGGAACAGTTTATATTCTTCCATTTGTCAAATTCTCATAACACTTTAGAGTAAACATGGCATATTTACACATTTTATTCTTGAAATCTCATAATTTAGGAAGTTTTATTGTCCTGAATTTACAGCTGGGGAAATTGAGGCTCAGGGGTTTCAAGTGACTTGCCCAATATTATACAACAGTTAAGCTAAGGCGTTACTTTTGTCATGGCTTCCGTGAATGGATTTGCAGACGGGATTGAAAAGCAGGATTTTCCCCACACGAAGCTTTCTCCCAACTTGGGCCTCCTTCTCTTGTGGTATAATGGCTGGGATACAAAAATGCATGTGTATATATAAAATGAGATAATAACAACATTTTGTTAATACAAGAAAGATGGAAGCACTAACTGCCTGGAGCAAACAGGGAGGGCTCTTAAAAAAGTAGGAATTTCTCAGTTGGAGCAGTGGGAGGCTGCAGTTCTAAGCAGAGAAATCAACATATGCAAAAGATAGTGACAAATGAAAGCAAACTAGGGACTCTGGGATGGAGGAGCTTGCCAGAGGTGGAACAATGGGCCTGAGGGGGTGGGGAAAAGGAGGTGGGAGTATCAGTAGTTACCAAGGGATACATCTGGAAAGGTGGATAGAAACTGACTGGAAAGTGGGAATAAAGATAAATGTAAACTTAATTCTTGGAGATGGTGCCCAAGCTTAGCATCTGTGCTTTAATTTGACCTGTGGGTTCTGTAAAAACTAATTATATTTAATAGAAGCCCCTTCACTTTTGATGTTCCCTTTAAGTTCCAGCTTCAGAGAGAAATCATTAGGTTTAATCTAAGCCTTTGAACTAAAAGATGAGTTTGTCAGTCTCAAAGAATTACATGCTCATTTTATTGGAAGATTTTTATGCTTTATTTTACACAAGAAATATCTGTGGAAATATTCACTTCTAGTAGATCAGAAATGAGAGAAGCAAAATAAAATTCAGTTGAAAGAACTACTATGAAAATGTGCATTTTGGAGTGCTCTTTGTAATCCTGTTAAGCGAATAACCGAATGTCAGATCAGGCAGGATTCTGCAGCGTTCATTCATCTGGCAGATATCTGAATGGCAGCCAGCAGGCTGCAGCCACATTACCAGTGTCTCACTGTCCTTCCTTCCAGATGTTGTCTCTCACCCTTCATTTTACAGAAACAAGGAATGTCAGGAAAACATTGAAAAAGAAAAAAAATTCAAACAACTTGCTTGTCTTCATAAATTAACTCTGCTGCCTTGCTGCTGTCTTTGATCCTCTTTATACCTCTACAGTCCTCAGCTCTTACCTTCCTCTTACACCAAATCATCATATACGTGGGTCTTAGCTACATGAGGATTATTTAAACTTTAATTTATTGGGCCCTCAGAATTCACAGAATTATAGAAACTGGAAGCAGTAAGTACTACGCAAATATGTGAGGTGTAATTCTTTTCTACAATAATAAACATCTGCTGGTGAGAAGTGAGAAGTGCTTTGTTATAAATGAAATTGAGACTGGACTACTCATGAGAAGAGCATAAAAGGGATTAATAAATCCTAAAATCCTAATGAGAAAGCACAGACTTCATTTGACTTAGATAGAGAGGTCCCAAATCCCATGCTGGTGGTGTATATAACAATAGGTTATTAAATTGCCAGACTAGCTCCATCCTCCCTTTCTATGGGGACTGAGGCTGTCAATTACTATGCAGAAAATGTGTGTCTATTGTGACATGAGATGATCAGCAGGGAGGCAGTGCAGCAGACACTTTCTCTTTAGTAAAATACATTCAGGGAAAACATGTTCCTGGAGCTTTGTTCAGCGAGTGGATTAAGAATGTAATACAATTTTCTAAGTGAGGAGTGCTTAGATGCCGTCTCAGTGCCCTTCTGCCTTTCCGGTTTAAATTAAACAGAATGTGTATCTTGTTAGTGAAGGAAAACTGAAAATAGCCTGCAAGATGAATCGGGGAATACAAAAATCCAGCAAAAGCAATAGCAATACAACTGTTCAAACACATGCCTGTGGATAGTTCACGGCTTAGCTGACACTCAATTTGTCTTTAGAAAGTTAATAGACTTCAGACCACATGTCAATAAGATAATTTGCTGTATTAAAAAAATAGCCCTTCCTGACTCTTAAAAATGTGGTGTAGTGCTTTCCAAATGTTTTTGCCTTGTGAATTATACCTATTTTCTTGCCGCCTCCACTTTCTGGCATGGCAAGCAGATTTCAGCTCTCTCCTCACTGGAAATGCCAGATCATAGTGCTATGGCAACCAGTGCTGTCGCGAGATCCTTCCAAGGATGCCACCCCCACAAATTCTTCTAACCCATGACTATTTCTCATAATTTCCTGCTCCTCCAAAGGGCAGGGCAGATGGCCAGGCACCAGAGCACACAATGCTGACAGTTGTTCCAGGTCGAAGGCTGTCAGAAGGGCCCACTCTAGAGGTCCACAGACATTTTGGATTTAGATCCTATCACTCTTAAAAAAATGGAAGTTTGCGGACTTGTGCTGTTATTTTTCTTTTGGTCGGTCATCTCTATATTTTTCATATTTATATTAATAAATTTCCAGAATAATGTATTGCAAGCATTTATATTTAAATATAAATTCTACTTCCTCAGTTTAAATCCTTAGGATACAAAATTCTTCAAGTTAATTGATTTCAATCTCTGTCTTTTATTACACGCAAACACCACCCCCCACCCCACATACACATGTACACACACATACAAATATAAAATAAAATGCTCTCTGGAAAGCAAAAGAAGAAATTTACCATCAAACACATCTAAGGCTTCAAGGACACCTTGAAGTTGGAATTTTAATGTTACCTCTGCATTGTTTCCATTTAGGAACTTCAGTGACTTTATTTTATTTTATTATTATTTTTTTGAGACTGTCTTACACTGTCACCCAGACTGGAGTGCAGTGGCACAATCTCGGCTTACTGCAATCCCCACCTCCTGGATTCAAGTGATTCTCCTGCCTGAGCCTCCAGAGTAGCGGGGATTACAGGCGTCCACCGCCATGCCTGGCTAATGTTTTGTATTTTTAGTAGAGATGGGGTTTCACAATGTTGGCCAGGCTGGTCTCGGACTCCTGACCTTGTGATCCACCTGCCTTGACCTCCCAAAGTTCTGGGATTACAGGCGTGAACTACCACATCTGGCCCAGTGATTTTATTTTTGTGGATAAAAATGTGATTGATTTGTTGAATTGTTTTAATTTGGAATCTTTCTTAGGTGATTTACTAGGTAGAATGTTTGCATTCATTTATTTCTTCATGTATTGGATAAATAGTTACTGAATTTATGTGTCACACACTTTGTCGGCACTGAAAGTACATCCATAAACAGTATTTACATACTTTCTTCTCTCATATACTCACGTTCTGGAAGAAAGCTGTAGAGAAGTCTAAAAGCTTGATTATGTTTAGTGGCCAGGATAACTGGGTTCTAGTGTTCCTACCTATATGGATCTAGGTAAGATAAAAAGAAAGGCTGATTGTAAGTTTGTGTGTGTGTGTGTGTGTGTGTGTGTTTTAATACCAGCATGGCAATAATGAAAATAGTAGCACTAGGCATCTTTAGCCTCAAAAAGAGAATGGAGCTTGTGAACCTAGTAATTTTGTCTGTGTTAATTTATTCGTTCCTGCATTTAGTAAGTGTGCAGCACATGTCTTCTATGTGACAGAGACTGTGCTTAGTGAGTCAGGAATACACAGATAAAGGAGATAAGTTTCACTTCACATGGTCTAGCGGGGGAGGCTTTCATTAAAGTAACTAGCAGAACTCCAGTGGAATAAATGTTGTAATTACTAGCAGTCTGAAGAAGGTACTGTGGGGGACAGACCAGAGTGTAATTGATTCTGCCCTTGGGATTTAGGTAAGGCTTGCTATGGGGGAGACATTTGACCTGGGTCTCTAGGGAATGGAAAGGTGGAACAGGTGAGGATGAGAAGAGAAAATGACGAGTGCATATATGGAGATGTGACGTGGCACTGTGTTGTAAAAGGCAAAGAAAATAAAGAGTACTTTTCAGATAAGACTTAGGGGTCGGTCTTCAAGGTGAGTGAGAGGAGATAAGAAAGGCGAGCAAATGAGACTAGATAGTGAAGAACTTTAAATGCCTCACTAGGAAATTTTATCTTTATTAAGACAATATGCTTAAATGAATGATTTTCTGGGTCCAGGTCAATAGCATGAATTTGTCTTGTTTTCAATGCTAGCTACAATGTAGAATACCTAAGAGTATCCTAAATAGGTTGTACCTTTTGTTCATCCAGGAATTGGGAACCTTCCAGAGAGTAGACGGTATAGACTTTTCCTTTACTCTTTGTTTTTATGTGTTCCAGATTCTCTAGGGTTTTAACATTGGGAAGAAGGGTTAGATAAAATGTGTGCAGAAGTTTTTTCCTAAGCTGATGCTCTTATAATTTTCCCCCACTCTGTGACCTTTGGTGAGGCTAACATTAGGTATTTGGTTCTGTTGTAGACCCACGTGTGTTCTTCAGATGTCTTACATCAGGCGATTGATGTGCCACATGTCTTCTAGCTTGGGTGACATGCTCTCTTGGTGGTACATTTCGTGAAGGTCCTTCAGTCTCCCACTGCTGGCAACCTTCAGTTGAAAGACTTCCTTCTTGAGTGGAGTACCTTCAAAATGGCTCAAATTTAGGTCTGGCATGGCAGCTCATGCCTGTAATCCCAGTGCTTTTGGGAGGCTGAGGTGGGAGAATCACTTGAGGCCAGGAACTTGAGATCATCATGGGCAAAATAGCGAGACCCTGTCTATAAAAAAGTTCTTTTTTTCTTTTTCTTTTTTTAATTAGCTGGGCATGGTGGCATGCACCTTAAGTCCCAGCTACTCAGGAGGCTTGAGCCCAGGAGTTCCAGGCTACAGTGAGCTGTACTTACACCACTGCACTCCAGCCTGGGGGACCGAGTGAAATGAAACCCTGTCTCAAAAAAGGCTCAGATTTGTTGGTTTCTGTGGTATCCACTTGGTCTTCAGGAAATGTGTACATCTTTGCCACACCAGGAGGACTTGTCCTACTACTGCCTTTCTTCCTGTCCTGAAAATGTGGAGTGATCCAGACATTCTCCTGCAGCCAGAATTATTCATGAAATAAATGTATTCCTTTTTTTTTTTTTTTGAGACAGAGTCTCACTCAGTTACCCAGGCTGAAGTGTGGTGGCATATTCTTGGCTCACTGCAACCTCCACCTCCTGTGTTCAAGCGATTCTCCTGCCTCAGCCTCCTGAGTAGCTGGGACGACAGGTGTGTGCCACCACATCTGGCTAATTTTTGTAATTTTAGTAGAAATGGGGTTTCACCATGTTGGCCCAGCTGGTCTCAAACTTTTGACCTCAGGTGATGCACCTGCTTCAGCCTCTCAAAATAAATGTATTCTTGTCTCTTGGTTCTAATATATCCCTAAACTCTGGAAGAAACATGACCATTTCTCCTATGCCAGTTGGAAGAAGGCACTAGATTGAGCCTAGTGATTGTCACAGTTGAGAAAGTGTCCACCAGGGGACTGAGACATCTATTTATTCATATGGGTGCTTCTAAAAGTCATAGCATTTTTTCTTGGAGTCACTCCTTTCATTTGCGGGGAAAAGAGTTAGGAAGCAACCAGTGCACAGCAAATTGTGAGAACAAGACATGGCACTTCTTTTTTAAAAAAAAAAAATCTTAATTTTTGTTTTAGAGATGGAGCCTTGCTTCGTCACCCAAGCCAGAGTTCAGTGGTGTGATCACTGCAGCCTTGAGCAATCTTCCTGCCTCAGCCTCTCAAGTAGCTGGGACTATAGGTGTGTGTCACCATACCTGACTAACATGACACTTTTTAAAAATAATCCCCCAGATGAAAGTGAAAGTGGAGAACAAGTTTGGCCACCTCATAACAAAGATAAGGAAAGAAGAGATGTTCTTCTGTTGAAGAGATAGGGTTAGTATCTGGTAGTTTCTTGTGGTCTTCCTTTGGAATGCAGAAACATCTTTTATTGCTTTCAGTTTTGAAGCTTTAGCTGAAATGTGAGAAACAAGGAAAATGTCCCATTCGGAATTCTGTGACAAATACTTTTTGTGTTTTTTTTTACTGTATTTTTTCTTCCTTAATATTTCATAATGTTCATTTTGACAATTCTGACTCCTCTTGCTGGGATAATGAAAACTAATGAAAAGCTAGATTTATAAAATGTAGAGCAGCATCCCATTGGGAGCCAACAGTGATAGAAGCAATAGTAATCAAAGTAGAAATTGTAAAAGGATAAGGCCACTCAGGGGTATTAGATGGAGATATGCCTGCATCCACTCTTCCCTATTTAGTGCTGTACCAACAGCTTTTCTGTTGAAGGGCTGGACTCTGTTTTTTCAAAAGGGGTCTTCACTTGAAAAGCATTCCTTTATAATGCCAATAAAGTCATTTCCATGCTGTATATCTTCCTTTTTGCTATGATAAATATTGTAATCCTCAGAGTTGTATAGAATCAAAATACTGAAACCTTATTTATTATATTATTTCATAAGTTAATGACTTCTAATAATGACTTTTTACATTCTGGTTTAGTTAAGGAATAAGACAACAGTTCAAGTACTTGCTGGTTCTTTGTTGGTGGTAAAAGGATGACCAGCAGCCATGTTGTCTTCACCAACTCAAAGTTTCACTTTGTACAGTTCTGTTTCATTGTGATGCTGTTGTATTTATTGAGGCGCTGATGAGAATCTCTCTCACTATCTGGTTTCTGAATATTTGTGTAGTAGAACAATATATATATATGGTCTTATGATAGAGGCAGCAGCAGGAGACAATGAAGGAGACAAGAAGGGCTGAGAGAGTAAATCTCATTAAGGTTAATAATCCATGTAGAATTGTAACTGTTTAAATGACCTTTGGAAATGATTTGACATCTTATTTGTTAACTTCACAAATAAAAGACTTGGGGTTGAGGTTGTGGTGAGCACCCACTGAAGCCACCATTCTCTATTCAGAGTCACGCCAGTCTTTCTCGTCCTTTGTGACATTTTTTATGATCCTGGAGGTCTTCTTTTGAAGGCTTCAGTATTGCAATGGATTCTAAGTAATCACATTTAAGATGTGAAAGTAGAGATGAGGCATGGTACACATTGTAGTGCCAGATGTGCACAGAAATCAGTTTGTTTATATGAATAGTTAAGCATGGAAACACTAGATGAGTTGTATGTATTTGTTTGTCCTTGGCTTTATTGAGGTTCTGGCTCCAACTTTAATCTTTTTTCCTGTAGATGATACTCATCTTACTTACAGCATTTACTCAAATGTAAGGTATTTTTCAGAATAAGTCCCTTAAATCATAAGTGATGTGTACCAGATGTGCTTTAATTCTAAAGAAGTAAATTAGGTGTGGCTTCTTGGTTAGAAAAGAAATCTTTTTTATCTCCTGTTCTTCCTCTCATTTCTTTTTTATCCTCCCTGGCAACCTGGTGTACTTGAAGGACTAGAAATTTTGAAGAGAAGTAGATTTGGATTCCATTTCTGACCATGGAATTTAATTTTTGGTCATCTTAATATGTTACTTGAAATCTTTGACTTCCTGTGTTGTTATCTGTAAAATGGAAAACATAGTAATAGCTACCACTTAGTTATTGTCGACTATGAACACATGCATTATTTAAATCTTACCAAAATCTTACATGGTCAGTGCTATTATCTTCATGTTATGGAGGAGGAAACAGGAGCTAAGGGAAAATAAGGAAATTGTCAAAGTCACACTGCTTATAAATGGAAGAGCTATGGTCTGTGTCTTGCCAAAGCCCTTGACTCCACTGTACTTCGTAACCTGGATGCCTCTTATAAGAAGAAAAATAACCTCTATTTATGTATCCTTAATGGAGGACTTTAAAAGAAGATTGTATTAGGGCATTCTTATGTTTCTATAAAGAAATTCCTGAGACTGGGTAATATATAAAGAATGGAGATTTAATTGGCTCATTTTTCTGCAGGCTTTATAGTAAGCATGGTGCTGGCATCTGCTCAGCTTCTAGGGAGCCCTCAGGGAGTTTTTACTCATGGCAGAAGGCAAAGCAGGGGGAGGCACTTCACATGTTGAATGAAGTATCACAGTTGGGGCCGGGGAGATGCCACACACTTGTAAATGACTGAATCTCATGCAAACTCACTCACTATCATGAAGACAGCACCAAACCAGAAGGAAGCCACTTTTATGATTCAAGCACCTCATACCAGGTGCCCCCTTCCATACTGGGGATTACAGTTCAACATGAGATTTGAGTAGGGACACAAACATCCAGACTATATCAAAGATATTTTAGTTAGGATCCCTTTTGTGTAAAGTGGAGCCCAATTCAAAGCAGCTAAAACAAATTTGGAGAATGGTGGATGAGAAATGGGGTATTGCACAGCTGGATATGTGCATTACTATGGTCAGGGTAAGGAATTTATATGACATTAGTTACTCACCATTAGTCCCTGATCTTTGCTGGTCTGTAGGCAAAGGCATTTTCAGGATTCTCCATGTGGTGAGAAACATGGATGCTGGTATCAGTAGGAATATATTTTTGTAACCCCTCATCAAGAAGAATGTCTTTAATAAAGCTTTGAACCCTAGGGAAGGACTCTAATTGGCCTGCTTCAGGTCACATGCTCAGGTTTTGTCCCAATCACTAGGCCCCAGTGCTGTAGTCCAAGGTTTAGAAAGGTTTTGCCAAGGCTGAGCTATTTGTGTATAGTCAGAGAAATGGATTCTACTTTCAGGACGAGGAAGAGGAAGCAGCATTGTATAACTCAGCAGTAGCAACCATAGGATATTTAAATAAATCACAGTGATATTCTACATAGATACAGATGATTTAGTTAAACTTTTCAATTTTTCTAAAATCTAAGGAATTTGGTGGCTGTTTCTTTTTAAATTCTTGACTGTGTTTTTAATATGAATAAATCACAGGGGAAATTTTCTTTTATAGCCATAATCTTAGGCCATTTTATTCACTTTATATTAAACAATTCATCTGTTAATTTGTATAACTGGAAATGTCCCTGAGAAATGTCCGTTCTCTTTTGGCCACAGTGGAAAGAGCACTTACACACATGGTACAGTCATTCTAAATGTTCAAAACAGAAGAGTGTTATGGGGCTAGTGGTGTTTGCTTCCTGTTGTAATGTCATATATTTAATGGGCAAAGAGTGGAAGATGCTGGCTCAATCAGATTCATTATGTGGTACGTGGGAGAGTTAATCAAAACTATATAATTTATTGAAGTTGATATATTTACAATAGTACAAAATACATCAAACAGCAAATGAGTTTGGTATGCCTGACTAGTAACGTGAACAAAAATCAATATTTAAAATGAGAAAATGAAAACATTCTATCTTCATATTAACAGTCTTAAGGAAGAAACAGCTGTTACATTAGTTATCACCTTGTAGAACCAATACAGGATTGCAGTTTAATTTCTTGGACCCATAGTTGCTTGGCTGCAGCATTACCACATGATTTAAACCCTGCAAAGTTTGGCTTTACCAGTAACTCCAGGTGCAAATTTTTACACTAAGCCTCTATCTTTTTTTGAATTGCAATTCTTCCCAACTAAAGGTTATTTTCAAGCAGTTGATTTTAAGACACAGACCTTAGCAAACTCTGCTTTTTGTTTTCTGGACTTTCAAGTGTAGAGGTTTGAAATGTACTGACTGTCTTAGACCCTGATATTAGCACGTCAAGAGTCTCCGTTTTTGTTATCTTTCTATATTATTCCTTAATATGTGTGTTTGCTCTTCCAAGCAATAACAGTTAGTACCATGGCACTAAGATGACCTTTAGTTTTGCACAGATGACAACAAGGTCTCAGAAAATATTACAAAGTGGACAAAGTATGTGGTACACACACATGCACACGCATACATACACACACTCACATACACACATGCACACCAATTTATAGTGCAGGGTCTCAGAAAATATTGCAAAGTGGACAAAGTATGTGGTAACTCACACACACACGCACACATACACACACACACACGCACACCAATTTATAGTGCAAGGTCTCAGAAAATGTTGCAAAGTGGACAAAGTATGTGGTACACTCACACACACACACACACACACACACACTCACATACATACATGCACACCAATTACTTTACAGTGTTTTTTGATCAATAAAATGCTGTCCAAAAAAGCTTTCCAATTTATTCATGACATTCACTTTTATTTTAGATCAAGTTTCTAGATGACTATCTGCACTCAAGAATCATGCAATCTAAAGGAAAAACCACCAGCATCCTTGCCTCCCAGGATCCTAACCACTACACAGTATCAACTGTGGATACCCTCCTGTAACATGTTCTATTCTCTAAAATCAACACTTACCCTCTATCTCTAACTCTTTAGTAACACTGAGACTCTCCTACATGAAGCTAAGAGGCACTCCACATAAGGATTCATTCAGTCACTTAAAAATATGTATTGAATATTTGTATTATGGCTACAGTAGTAAAAGGAAAAAGACAGATGAGGTTGCTGAAACCTTAGAACCTGATTTTTAGTGGAAATAGGCAGGAACAAGATGACAAGTAGTCAAACAAACAAATATTTCTAAGAGCTGTAGGTACTCTGAAAAATAATGGATATGTTTAATATTCCTGGAGAGCATTTGCATTTTAAAACAGTTTCTTACTAAATTAACTGATTCCAAAGGACTTGGAGTTTATGTGGGGATTGCAACCTAACATCCCCTTTCATCAGATCCTCTGCTTGCCACTATATTTTGTTTCCAGCACTCAGAAATGACTCTGTAGTCTAGCTTGTAAAAGGAAATATGTGGGTTATTTTACTAAAAGGCAAGATAGAAACAGAACTACAAGTAAAAAGGGAGCCAGCAGCTGTGGGTGTCTAATGTGTTTTATAGCAACTTTTTCTCCCATGTGCCTTTTAAATGTAGACAGAAGAAACAGAGAAGGTAGAGAGGAGAGGGACTCGCTGTAGGAGAGAGGGGTTCTTGCCTGCACAAGCAGAGGTCTCATGTGGGAGTGAAAATGTCTTTAGCCACCTGGGGCCTCCTTGGATAGTGGGGTAACAGGTTGATTCTTTGCAGAAAAATTTGAAGTCATTTGTGCAGAACTTCCTTGGCAGCTTGTTCTAATTTTGTCTACAAAACTAGGTAGAGCTAAAATAAATGACTTATTTGTTAGGAATCTGGGATATCAGTTCGTATCTAGGCAGCAGCCCCACCCTACAAGGGTCTTCTATGCTTTCCTGTACTATAAGGCACTATATTGAAACATGAATTTTATGTAGTACCACAAATAATTTTTATTTTGTGTACCATCTCATTTCTGAACATATGTTTTAACTTCAGATTATACATAGCTGATGCTCTCACTGCCATCATTTTGTTGGTTTATAAAGAGTAACTTGGGCATATTTTTTCTATTTACATACCCCTACACAAACACATATTGCTCCCTACTTTATAATTAAGGCTCATAAGCAGTATTTCCAACTCACATTTTTACCAGAGGGAATATTATTTGGAAGCATCTTTGGTAGATGAGAAAGGTTACTTGTGAGTGGACATTTCCCCTAGGAAACCTCCCAACTTACAGAATTAGTTCCAGGGTAGAGATGGTGTAGGAGATTCAACTGAGTTGTATCTGACTCAATTAGGGGAGTTCCAGGAGAGAATCATGAAGGGAGTGTGCCTCAGCTTGAAATTAGCCCAACAAAGCAGGTCTTCCAGATGTGGGAACATCCAGGGCAGAGGTACAGAAGGAACAAAGGACATGGTGAGCAATGGCAAGAAGTTTGGTATCACTTCAGCATCAAGTGGCTTCAAGAAAATGATGGAAGAAGGCACAGAAGAGTTAAGCAGGAGTTTAGTCATGCAGTGTCTTTTTTTTTTAAGTTTCAACTTTTATTTTAGATACAGGGGCTACGTATGCAGATTCATTACACAGGAATATTGTATGATGCTGCAGCTTGAAGTGCAGATCCTGTCACCCAGATGGTGAGCATAGCTTTTCAACCCACATCCATCTCCCTCCACCCTCTGGTAGTCCATAGTGTCTATTCATTTGTACGTCTATGTGTCCGAGTGTTTAGCTCCCACTTATAAGTGAAATCACGTGGCCTTTGTTTTCTGTTCCTGTGTTAATTTGCTTAGGATGAAGACCTCCAGCTTCATCAACGTTGCTGCAAAGGACATGATTCCTTTTTCTTGTGGCTGTGTAGTATTCCATGGTGCCCACATTTTCTTTATCCAGTCTGCCATTGATGGGCACCTGTGTTGATTCTGTGTTTTTGCTATTGTGAATAATGCAGTGATGAACAGACAAGTGCAGATGTCTTTTTGGTAGGATGATTTATTTTCTTTGGAGTATATATCTGGTAATATGATAGCTGGGTCAAACTGTAGCACCTTTTTAAGTTATTTAAGATATCTCCAGACTGTTTTCCACAGTGGATGGACTAATTTACATTTCCACCAACAGTGCATAAGTATTCCATTTTCTTCACAGCCTAGTCAGTATCTTGTTTTTTGACTTTTTATTAATAGCCATTCTGACTGATATCAGATGGTATCTCATTATGGTTCTGATTTGCATTTCTCTGATGAGTACTGATGCTGAGCATTTTTTCATATGCTTATTTGCCACTTGTATGTCTTTTTTTTTTAATGTCTCTTCATGTACTTTGCCCAGTTTTTAATAGAGTTAAGCCACAGTATCCAAAACAGCTTGGTACTGGTACAAAAATAGACACATAGACCAATGAAACAGAATAGAAAAGTCAGAAATAAACCACACACCTACAACCATCTGATCTTCAACAAGGCCAACAAAAACAAGCTATGGGAAAAGGGCTCCCTGTCCAGTAAATGGTGCTGGAATAACTGGCTAGAAATGTGTAAAAGATTGAAGCTGACTTCTACCTCACCATATACAAAATTAACTCAAAATGGATTAAAGATTTAAATATAAGACCTCAAACCTCAAAAATCCTGGAATAAAACCTAAGAAATACTCTTCTTAACATTGACCTTGGCAAAGGATTTTTGGATACATCCCCAAAAGCAATTGCAACTAAAACAAAATTAGACAAATGGTACCTAATTAAACTAACAAGCCCTGTGCAGCAAAATAAACTATCAACAGAGAAAATAGGGAACCAACAGAATGGGAGATATTTACAAACTATGCATCTGACAAAGTCTTAATATCCAGAATCTATAGGGAACTTAAATCAACATGCAGTATCTTCTGTGTCCTTATATGTTACGCTAGGACACTTTTAGTTGGTATATAAACAACTGAGGGGCTTTAATCAGGGAAGTTACATGGTAAGTTCTGCTTTTCAGAAAGATTGCTCATCTTTATAGGTACATGGAGATTTAAGGCAAATCTGATTGGAATCAGAAAACCAGTTAGGTTGTTCCTGCAATTATCTGTGCAGAGATAAGTGCTTAAAATAGGGCAGTGGTAGTTGAAATGGAGATGAGAGATGCAGATAAATAACATGTGGAAAGTAATTTCAGAAGGACTTGCTATTGGATGCAATGAATATACATTAGGAGAGAATATGGAAAGGGTAGAAAATATGAAGGATAACCTACAGATTGAGCCAAAGAGAATTCAGGTGGAGGTAAACAATTTTGGGAAAGAGGTAGGTTTAGTTTTAGGCATGATGAGTTAGAGAATATCTACCTAGAAATGTTTAACCAAAAGTTACATATGTGAGTCTGATGCTTAGAAGAGATCTGTGTTGTAAAGATGGGCTTGGAAGGCAAAAGTATACAGTGATACTAAAACCCTGAGAGTAGATTAGTTGCTTTTGTCCAGAAAGAGAATGGAGGAAAACCCCAGGGGAGAGATAGAGATAGAGAGAGAGATGATAGAGATAGAGATAGAGATAGAGACAGAGAGAGATAGAGATAGAGAGAGAGAGAGAGAGAGAGAGAGAGAGAGAGAGAGAGAGAATACCAGGAAACAGTATCAAAGAGATAACACTGAGGAGAGATCCAAGAAAGATGATGATCAACAGTGTTAAATGCATCTACAAGACCCTAGAAAGTATTTATTTGATTCTGTGTGATCCTTGGTGACTTTTGCAAGAGAAATTTGAGTAGAATGTTGGCGGCAGATGGCGTATTTCTCCGTATTGAGTGGTCTCTAAGGAAGTGGAGTTAACAAACAGAATTTACCCCTCTGTGAAGTTTAAGTGCTTAGGAAGGAGAGAGGTTGGCAGTGTCCAATCTAGCTCCATGGGGACTGGAAGAGGCTTGGGCATGTTTTTAGGCTATAAGAAGTGACAATGAGGAGAAGAATTTAGAGATAAAGATTTCGAGGCAAAAATTAATTACAAGCAAGAGGAGATCAAGGGAAGGTATAGAGGGTTGACTTTGTGCAATAGGAGAATATTTCTCTTTAAGGCTGCAAAGTTGATAAATTGATGGTTGTGACTATGGACATCATAGGAATTAATAGGGACTTAACAGAGATTTTACCAAATGACCTTAATAGGATGCAAGATTATATTTATACAGAGCAAGAGTTGATGGAGTTTAATGGGAGTGGAAAGGATTTGTGATAATAACTGAAGATATTAGAAGAGAGAACTGATTTTACTGTGGTTGGAGGATGAGTTTGTAGTGACACAAATATGCACTGTTGCATGATTTTCTCAAGTGCTCAACCTCTTGGTATGAGAGCAGAGAGGAATGTCTGAAGCATTGGTTCAGGGTTAGGGTTTTACCAGGTAGGAAAATGGAGGAAAAAATAATTTTGAATTAAATGAGACTAATAATAGTGTGGTATGACTCCGAAGATTTATCTCTAGAGTCCATTCAAGGTAAAGAAACATAAAAAGCAAATGGTTTATAAATGGAAAATTCAATGCCTTGGATTCTTTTCTGAAGTTAAATACCAGAAGAGATGGAATAAGAGACTTGAGAGGGTTAAAGCATGGGGCACTGTGACCAGAGTTTGGAGTATTTGAAGAAATGTTGAGTTGAACTGGGTTATGAATTAATCCTCTGTGTAGCTCTGGGAATGGGTAACAAAAACAGATTTGAAAAGGACAAGAATTTTGTGGAGGAATGGATATAGGAATATGGAAGGTACAATGTTGAGACGATAAGACTATAAAAATGGAAAGAAACTCCACAGATATGGTGACACGAGTCAAAAGTATGATCAGTAGTTGTGACAGCATAAGGATATAATATAGTACAGTAAAGAGGGAAGTAGGGAGGTGGAGGGTAGGCTTATGTTGAAGCCTGGTAGTAGGAATAAGAGTCATGCTTATTTATTACTAACCTCGAATATCAAAAGTCTGGCAAAAATAATTCTGAGACCAGAACACTGAAGATCCAAAGAAATATTGTGCTATTCTCCAAGAGTTAGTGAGGGCTCTGTGCTTGGCTTAGGTGATGAAGGTTCATTTCTGTATTACATGAATTGGCTCTTGGCATCCAGGTCCAGGTTTCCTTACTCTCAGGATTCATAGAAAGTGATATATGAATCCTGGCCTTAAAATCTCTAAAACTGAAGTCAATCTTTTCTGAGTGTAGTTTTGGGAAGAAGAAAACAACTGTCTTCCCTATCCTGTTGCTTTCTCTCTATTCTGTTTATTCTTAGGCAGAGCCTTTTTGGCTCTTTGAATTAGTTTTCTTCTTCAATAGAAATTCTTCTTTCTATTGGTATTCATTTACATGCAAGAAGATAAATTACAGTGGAAATATATAACTTTTAAAAGCTTTTCACAGAGATGCTAATGGATATTAGATATCTTTCTTGTAAAGAATTGCTTTCTTCTGTTCCATTTGGAAACCACACCATGGTTAATATGGAAGTTATTTTATCTGTAATATTGACCTATGCAATTGTTGATGCTTACAGAAAGGTGCTCATGTCAGACCCTTCAAGTTTACATGCCAATCTTATGGTCTTTTGCTCTGACCTAAAGTAAAACACTTAATTACTGTGCATTTCAATTTGCCAGTTGTAAGTATGAGGCCGTATTCCTTAGCAAATAGAAAACCAAAGGAGAATGAAAATGATTGCTTGAATGTTTGCTTAGTACTGATATTAATGATTCTGGAAAACTCAATTACACTCACAGAGACTCAGTTTCTTCATTAAAAAACAGCATTCACTCCCACAAGAAAATCGTAAGGTTTTGGGTACATAACAATATATTTAAGACATTTGTACTGTGTCTACATGATGGCCAATGTATTTCCAAGGAATCAGTTGATGGATAAGGTTATCAACAGAAAGTGTCAGTGTGAAAACTGAATCTATCATCTCTTTTTGAAATTTTACTATCCAGTTTGTAACCTTGTTTTACATATTTGATTATGTCAGTACAACATTATTAAAATCTAGGAGCAAGGCAAAGCCATTGCAAATGGACCGTATTTGTTTTTTTTTTCATATTTATTTTACAGAAATTTGATTATGTTATAGAGTTTGTCTCAGGATTCTGTATTTGCTTAACATCTGTTGTGTATGAATGATGCCCCAGGAAATGTGCTAGGCCTTGAAGAATCAAAGATAATAGAATGATATCATCTCTGAGCTCTATAAGTGCATTGTCTAGTAATATCAGTTCAGGACTTCATGCATTTTGATATGAATGTCATAAAATGTTCATGAAATATTATGAAACATTTTGTAAATTCTAACAACATATTGATGTTTTGAACTTTAAAAAATATATAGAATTTATTTTTTAGAACAGTTTTAGATTCACAACAAAATTGAGGGAAAGTACAGCGATTTCCCATCACCTCCTGTACCCACACATGCACAGCCTCTCCTACTGTCAACATCTTACATCAGGTACATTTTTCAAAATCTGTGAGCCAACATGATACATCATTATTACCCAAAGTCCATAGTTTGCATTAGGGTTCATTCTTTATGTTGCCTATATCCATTATTACAGAATCATACAGAATATTTTCACTGCCTTAAGAATCTTCCATGCCCCTCCCACTTTTCCCTCCCTCCACCCCAACCCTTGGCAACCAATAATCTTTTTACTATTTCCATAGTTTTGATTTTTCTAGAATGTCATATAATTGGCATCATATAGGGTGTAGTCTTTCTGCATTGGCTTCTATCACTTAGTAATGTGTTTTTAAGGTTCCTCCTTTTTTTGTGGTTAGATACCTTCCTTCTTTTTATTGTTTAATTAATGTTATTTTCTGGATGTACCACAGTTTATTTATTCACTTATTGAAGAACATTTTATTTGGTTCCAAGTTTTGACAATTATGAATAAAGCTATTGTACACATTAATGTTTAGGAATATTTGTAGACATAAGTTTTTAACTCATTTGGTTGAATACAAAGGCACATGATTCCTTGATTATATAATAAGATAGGTTTAGTTTTGTAAGAAACATGAAAATTATTTTCCAAAGACACTGCATGATTTATCATTTCTACTATTTATGAATGAGAGTTCCTGTTGTTCCACATCCTAACCAGCATTTGATGTCAGTGTTTTGGATCTTAGCTATTCTAATAGGTGTATAGTAGTGTTCATAGTTTTAATCCTTTTGGACTTTTTGCTGATGTCTTCCCACCAAACATTATGGTGTGCAATGTGCTATGGCACAGTTTGAAAGATATTGGATGAACAATGAATAATGGAATAGGGAGCAGAAGAAAGGCCAGGCCATTTTAGGCAAAGGAAGGTTTGTGAAAAGCTTTATGGCCGAAAGATAATATGATAAATAGCAAATAGTTGGGAATATGGTATAGAATAGGAGGAATATTAGGAGATGAGGACATACATTTAATAGAAGCTAGATTTTGAGAATATGCATGACTTAGGTTGGATTTTATTTTTTAAAAACATAGAAAAATTTAAATAATCTTAAATACAGTAACCAAATAGTTTCAACTAGACAAACTTGATTAATTCACATATATACACACATTTTTCAAAATCACATTAAAAAACCCAAACATGAAAAAAAAAACTTTTTAAAGAAATGTGTTTTGGAGTATTTAGGGATTTTCTTAAAAATACTTTAGTAATAAGAAATTGAAAATTAAAAGAAGGGCAGGTAAACATGACAAAATGTTGATAATTATAGAATTAGAGCAATGGGCACGTGAGTGTTTTTCTTATTCTCTCTAGTTTTGTGTATGTTTGAAAATTTTTCTAATATATTTCTTTAAAAATTACGAATACTAGACTAGAATTGGCAATATTTATAAGCAATGAAGTGACATTAGTACATTTACATGTAATTAAAGTCATTTATGTGGCAGAATTGACAATGTGAAGGAAGGTGGCTAGGACTACTTAGGAGTATATTGCAATACTACAGATAAGAAATGATATGGATACCTTGATAAATCATAAGTGTAGTGATGTTATTTAAAACTATGCCATTTACAACATCCTCTAGAGTAACTGAGTGGAGCAAAAATAAAAGACAATTGACAGCTGAACTCTAAAAGACAACAACATTTGAGCACTGAAGAGGAAAAGAAAAGCTGTTAAAGAATTGGAAATGGGGGATTTCTGCCAAGATGGCAGAAAAGGAACAGTTCCAGAGTGCAGTTCTCAATGAGAGTGACACAGAAGGTGAGCAATATCTGCATTTCCGACCAAGGTACCAGGTTCATTTCAATGGGACTGGTTGGACAGTGAGTGTAGCCCAAGGAGGACAAACCGAGGCAGGGTGGAGCACTGCCTCATCCAGGGAGTGCAACTGGCCAGAGGATCAGGGACTCTCCCCTCTGGCATTTCGGTTCAGATACTGCACTTCTCCCATGGCCTATGCACCCACAGACAAGGAGATCCCCACCAGGCTGAAAAGCACCATGAGTTACCAGCACAGATCTGAGCTGCAGCTCTGGCAGGCACTGCATGTTGTTGGCACAGATCTGGGTGGATGTTTTGACTAGCACCGAGAGTAGCTGCAGGATGGAACTTCCTGCTCCCCAGAAAGAGGAGGAGCTGAAAGCAGGGAGACAGGTGAAGTGGCTTGGCAGGTCCCATCCCTACAAAGACCAGCAAATCAAAGCCCTCTCGCTTGAGAGTTTGGCAGCCAACACATCAGTTTGAGCTCGACCTGGGACCACTGAGCTCAGCTGGGGGAAGGGTGTCTGCCATAGCTGATCTTACTTACATAAACAAAAGCCAGAGGAAGCTTACACAGCAGCTGGACTGAGCATGTGGCAGCCCAGCAGCACCTCTGCAGGCAGACAAGGGACAGACTGCCTACTCAAGTGACTCCCTGACCCCAGTATAATGAAAAAGATGCCACATACAGGAGAGCTCTGGCTGACACCTGGCAGGTACCCTTCAGGGACGAAGCTACCAGAGGAAAGATCAGGCAACAATCCTTGCTGTTCCACAGCCCCTGCAGGCAATTCCCAGGCAAGCAAGGTCTGGAGTGGACCTCCAGCAGTCCTGCAGCAGAGAGGCCTGACTGTTAGAAGAAAAACTAAAAAAAAAAGAAGAAATAGTTTCAACATCAACAGAAATGATGTCTACTCAGACACCATCTGAAATCACCAACTTCAAAAATCAAATGTAGATAAATTCATGAAGATGGGAAGAAACCAGTGAGAAAAGGATGAAATCATCAAAGACCAGAACACATCTACTCCTCCAAAGGATCACAACTCCTAATCAGCAAGGGAACAAAACAGGATGGAGAATGAGTTTGAGGAACTGACAGAAGCAGGCTTCAGATGCTGGGTAATAAACTTTTCTGAGCTGAAGGAACGTGTTCTAACCCAAAGCAAAGAAACTAAAAACCTCAAAAAAAGGTTAGATGAAACGTTAGCTACACTATCCAGCTTAGTTGGTGCTGTAAAATACAGCACATGAACTTCGCAAAGCATACACAAGTTTCAATAGCCGAATTGATTAAGCAGAAGAAAGGATATTAGAGATTGAAGAACAACTCAATGAAATAAAATGAGAATGCAAGATTAGAGAAAAAAGAGTGAAAAGAAATGAACAAAGCCTCCAAGAAATATGAGATTATGTGAAAAGACCTAATGTACGCTTGATCAATATATCTGTATGTGACGGGGAAAATGAATCCAAGCTGGAAAACACTCTTCAGGATATTATCCAGGAGCACTTCCCCAACCTAGCAAGGCAAGTCAACATTCAAATACAGGAAACACAGAGAACGCCACAAAGATATTCCCCAAGAAGAGCAACCCCAAGGCACATAATTGTCAAATTCAACAGGGTTGAAATGAAGGAAAAAATGCTAAGGGCAGCCAGAGATAAAGGTTGGGTCACCCACATAGGGAAACCCATCAGACTCACAGCGGATCTCTCAGCAGAAACCCTACAAGCCAGAAGAAAGTAGGGGAGGGGGGTCAATATTCAACATCCTTAAAGAAAAGAACTTTCAACCCAGAATTTCATATCCAGCCAAACTAAGCTTCATAAGTGAAGGAGAAATAAATTCTTTTATGGACAAGCAATTGCTGAGAGTTTTCGTCACCTCCAGACCTGCCTTACAAGAGCTCCTGAAAGAAACACTAAACATGGAAAGGAACAACCAGTGCCAGCCACTGCAAAAACATACCAAATTGTAAAGACCATTGACACAATGAAGAAACTTGATGAACTAACAGGCAAAACAATCAGCCAGTAACAAAATGGTGGGATCAAATTCACACATAACCATATTAAGGTTAAATGTAAATGGCCTACATGTGCCAATCAAAAGACACAGACTGGAAAACTGGATAAAAAGTCAAGATCCATTGGTGTGCTGTATTCAGGAGACCCATCTCACATGCAAAGACACTCATAGACTCAAAATAAAGGGATGGAAGAAGATTTACCAAGCAAATATAGAGCAAAAAAGGAAAAAAAAAAGTAGGGGTTGCAGTCCTAGTCTCTGGTAAAACAGACTTTAAACCAACAAAGAGACAAAGAAGGTCATTAGGTAATGGTAAAAGGACCAATGCAACAAGAAGAGGTAACTGTCCTAAATATATATGCACACAATACAGGAGCACACAGATACATAAAGCATGTTCTTAATGACCTACAAAGAGACTTAGACTCCCACATAGTAGTAGTGGGAGACTTAAACACTCCACTGACAATATTAGACAGACCAACGAGACAGAAAGTCAACAAGGATATCTAGGACCAGAATGCAGATCTGAATCACGTGGACCTAACAGACATCTTCAGAACTCTCCATCCCAAATCCACAGATGTACATTCTTCTCAGCACCACATCACACTTACTCTAAAATTGACCATATAATTGGAAGTAAATCACTCCTCAGCAAATACAAAAGAATGGAAATCATAACAAACAGTCTCTTAGATTACACTGCAATCCAATTAGAACTCAGAATTAAGAAACTCACTCAGAACTGTACAACAGAATGGAAACTGAACAACTTGCTCCAGAATGACGACTGGTTAAACAATAAAATGGAGACAGAAATAAAGATGTTCTTTGAAACCAATGAGAATGAAGACACAACATACCAGAATCTCTGGGACACATTTAAAGGAGTGTCTAGAGGGAAATTCATAGCAATAAATGTCCATATGAGAAGTGAGGAAAGATCTAAAATTGACACCCTATCATCAAAATTGAAAGAGCTAGAGGAGCAAGATTAAAAAAAAAACTCAAAAGCTAGCAGAAGACAAGAAATAGCTAAGATCAGAGCAGAACTGAAGGAGATAGAGATACAAAAATCCCTTCAAAAAATCAATAAATCCAGGAGTAGGTTTTTTGAAAAGGTCAACAAAATAGACTGCTAGCCAAAGTAATAAAAAAAGAAAAGAGAGATGAATCAAATAGATACAATGCAAAATGACAAACAGAATATCACCACCAACTCCACGGAAATACAGGCTACTATCAGAGATTACTACAAACAACTCTATGCACATAAACCAGTAAATCTGGAAGAAATGGATAAACTCCTGGGTACTTACACCCTCCGAAGACTAAATCAGGAAGAAGTTGAATTCCTGAATATACCAATGACAAGGTCTTAAGTTAAGGCGGAAATTAATAGCCTACCAACTAAAAAAAGTCCAGGCCCAGAAAGGTTCACAGCCAAATTCTACCAGACCTACAAAGAGGAGCTGGTAGCATTTCTTCTGAAACTATTCCAAACAATACAAAAAGAGGGAATCCTCCCTAACTCATTTTATGAAACCAACATCATCCTGATACAAAAACCTGGCAGAGATACAACTAAAAAAGAAAACTTCATGCCAATATCCATGAAGAACATTGTGTAGAAATCTTCAATAAAATACTGGCAAACTGAATTCAACAGCACATCAAAAAGCTTATCCATCACCATCAAGTAGGCTTCATCCCAGGGATGCAAGACTGGTTCAACATATGCAAATCTGAGGAGAGATCCAAGATGGCCATTTAGCAACAGCTCAGGAATGTAGCTCCCACTGAAAGCGCAGAGAATGAGTGGATGCCGCACTTTCCGACGAATTTTTGTTGCCCACAGACCGGGAGATTCCCAGCAGAGGAGCCACATGGGTCGCCAGTGCAACTCTTTTGGCCGGTGCGGCTGTTTTCCCAGTGCCCCAGCACGGCGCTTCTCAGTGTGGAGTATACGGGATGGGATGGACGGGCTCGGCTGGTCCCATCCCCACAAGGAAAACAGCAATTGGAAGTGCTGAGGACTGAGAGTTTCACAGCAAGCACAGCGAACCCGGGAAGGTCCGGTTCTGTGAGGAATGGGCATCCGCCAAAGGAAAACTAAGAAACAGAAAAAACTTCATCACCGGGTGGAGAGAGATCCAAGATGGCCACGTAGCAGCAGCTCAGGATTGTAGCTGCCAGTGAAAGTGCAGAGAGTGAGTGGACGCCACAATTGCAGATGAATTTTTGATGCCCACAAACTGGGAGATTCCCGGCGAAGGAGCCACATGGGTCGCCAGTGCGACTCTTTTGGCCGGTGCGGCTGTTTTGCTGGCGCTCCGGCACGGCACTTCTCAGTGCGGAGTATATGGGACTGGGTGCCTTTTTAGTCGGGCTCAGCTGATTCCATCCCCAAAAGGAGAACAGCATTTGGAAGCGCTAAGGACTGAGAGCAAGCACAGCTGAACCCGGGAAGGCCCAGCTCTGTGGGGAAGGGGCGTCCGCCAAAGGAAAACTAAGAAACAGAAAAAACTTCATAACCAACAAGCTGGACATCCACTCAGAGACCCAATCTGAAAGTTGGCAATTACAAAGATGACAGGTGGATACATCCACAAAAATGGGAAGAAACCAGTGCACAAAGGCTGAGAACACCCGAAATCAGAATGCCTCTCCTCCTATAGGGGATTGCAGCTCCTCATCAGCAAGGGAACAAGGCTTGACGGAGGATGAGTGTGATGAACTCACAGAATCAGGCTTCAGAAGATGGATAATAAGAAACTTCTGTGAACTAAAAGAACATGTTCTAACCCAATGCAAAGAAACTAAGAACCTTGAAAGAAGATTTAATGAAATGCTAATGAGAATGAACAACTTAGAGAATATAAGTGAATTGATGGAGCTGAAAAACACAACACAAGAACTTCACGAAGCATGCACAAGTTTCAACAGCCGAATTGACCAAGCAGAAGAAAGGATATCAGAGGTCGAAGATCAACTCAATGAAATAAAATGAGAAGGCAAGTTGACAGAAAAAA